>CAUYQG010057629.1:0-22684 GCA_963574415.1 Tarsius wallacei
CCGGCTAATTTTTTTGATTTATTGTAGAGATGAGGTTTCGCCTGCCCAGGCAGGTCTCGAACCCGCGGGCTCAGGCAATCCACTCACCTCAGCCTCCCAAGGCGCGGGATTACAGGCTGAGCCACCGAGCCCGGCTCAAAAGACACTTTTAACAGGGTTAAAAGGGGTTTATAATCACCACAGCATCACAATGAGGATCAAATGCAGCAGTCTTGGACCAGCCATTTATTTCAGTGGAGAAGAGTAGCATAGTGAGCCCAATGAAATAATGCATTCCATTAATTTTGTTAGGAAGTGGAAGAAAATGCATGTGCTTAACTTGTCTAACACAGAAAAAGAATCACATTGGAGTTAAAGCTTACCAGCGGAGCTAGAGAGACTCCTTAATTTGGGGAAGGAGTATGTGAGAGCCACCCAGAGGTCTACATTCCTGCTATGGACTGGACTCCTAGGACCCTAGCCATGGGAGAGGCCCTTGGCCCTTATGGGCCCTAAGATTAACATAAGGAGTTGCCCAGGGACTATGCTTCATGGCATTGCTCCAGAGAGGAAGCCTACATCAAGACTCACAGTGCACCCTCCCAGTCCTAAGGAACTGCAACATGATGCCATTTTGAAAGCCCAGCTTGCACAGACTGTTTTGTCATGTGGCATAACAGTCACATTCCTACAGCCTCAATGACATTCTCTACCTGCAGCTCAGTGGGAACAACTAACAGTAACCATGTCCCCCCAAAGCAGAGGGGTGGCTGTGCATTTTCACATACCTCAAGGACAAATTCCACTGTTTACAACCATCACTGCTGTGGGCTGCTATGGGCCAAGGCAAAGCATGTACCCCTCAGCTACTTGTCTACAGCTACTTCCATTGAAAGCAACCCTGCCCTCCCCAGAAGCAGGGCTGCAGCACAGTCACTGCTGCTCCTACCTCAGGATTTTGTCAGGAGCCTGAGGATCACCCTGCCTCTGCCTTCCACAGCCAGCACCTGTATGAACCAGGTGCAGCCTGGCCCCATTGCTGCCCCCTCAAAACATCTAGGAGTCTGGGGATCAACCAATCCAGTCACCATTTTTGGCACCTCAGCACTCCTCCTGGGGTCTGAGGTTGAGCCCACCAAAACTGCCACTGCCACCACAGACGGCACCCACCACCAAGAACAACTTGCGAGCCTGGGGATTGGCCTGCCCAGCCAGTTGCAGTTACCACCAACACCAATGCAGACCACTTGGGTCCCAGAGGGTTGTCCCACTATTGCTATTGTTATCACTCATGCCACATCTGCTGCCCAGAGGCTTGAGAATCTGCCCACCTGCCCGGACCACTGCTGCCATTCCCAGGACCTGAGCAAGTGACTGGAGGCTCGAGAATCCGCCTGCCTGGACCTGCTAACACTGGTGCCAGCATACCCTGCCCTTGGCCCCAAAGATAGGCATGCTCAGCTGACTGCTGCCACTGCTGAGGTCTTGCATATTTACTATAGCACTAGTCACAATAGCAAAGATATGGACTTAACTAAAGTGTCCATCAACAGACGAATGGATAAAGAAAATGTGGAACATATACACAATGAAATATTATTCAGCCCTAAAAAAATAAATTTTGTCAGTGACATCATGGAGAGATTGAAAAACATTATGCTAAGTGAAATAAGACAGGAACAGAAAGACAGATGCTATATATGCTCACTTATGTACAAAATCTAAACAAACTAACTGAAAATAAGCAGAGTAGCAGAATAGTGGTTACCAAAGGCTGGTGGTAGGGGTTGTGGTCAAGGGAATGGGGAGATGTTAATCAAAGGGTAAAAAGCTTCAATCTGATAGCAAGAATCGTTTTTTTTTCTTTGAGATATATTGTACAGTGTGGCAAATATGGCAAATAATAATGTATATTTCATAATAACTAAGAGTACATTTCATATGTTCTCACCACAAAGTATGTAAGTATCTGAGGTGATAGATATGTTCATTAGTTTGATTTAATTATTCCACACTGTATCATAAATTAGAACATCACTTTGTACCCCATAAGTATATACAGCTATAATATATCAGTTCATAACTTAAAAAATAAAAATTAAAAGATAAATCAAAACAAAAAAAGAGGGCGAAAAGGCAACTTGTAAAGTAGTAAAATATAATTATATTAATATGTATATTGAACAAAGAACCTGTATCAAGATTATACAATGAATACTGGTAAGAAAAATAATCCCATAGAATTTAGTTAAAATATTTGTACATTTTCAAAAAAAGCATATTCAAAAGTCTAATAAACAATTTGAAAAATGCTCAACTTCATCAATCATCAGGGAAAACATCACTACCTCCACCCACCAGAATGGCTAAAATTTTTTTTTTTGAGTTGGAGTCTCAATCTGTCACCCAGGTTGAAGTGCAGTGATATGATCACAGTTCATTGCAGTCTCCATCTTCTGGGCTCAGGTAATCCTCCTGCCTCAGCCTCCCTACTATCTGAGACTACAGGCACATGCCACCATGCCTGCCTAATTTTCTGATTTTTTGTAGAGATGAGGTCTTGTTATGTTGCCTAGGCTGGCCTAAAACTCCTGGACTCAAGCAATCTTCCTGCTTTGGCCTCCCAAAGTGCTAGGATTACAGATGTGAGACATGGTGCCTGGCCAGAATGGCTACATTTAAGACTGATAATATCAACAGCTGGTGAGGATGGAAGCAACCAGAACTCTCAGACACTGATGGTGAAAATGTAATTTGATAAAAGCACTTTGGAAACCTGTTTGGCAGAACCTACTAAGGTTGAATATATGCAGACCCTATGACCCAGAAATTCCAGCTTTATAACCTATCACAATGTCTATATATGTTCACCAAAAGATATGCAGAAGAACACTGACAGCAACACAATTGTAATATCCAAATATGGAAGCCACCCAAATACCCATCAACAGTAATATTTATCCACAAAATTAATTTCTATATACTCATAAGCTGGAATGTTAACTATTATACAATATTACACAACAATGAAAAAACTATGATTAGCAAAAAATATAGATAAATCTCAATCAGACACAAAAGAATACACATTGTATGATTCCATTTTTATAAAGTATATAAACAGGCAAAGCTCATCTATGCTATTAGGAGTCAAAGAAAATCTAAATTAAAAAGTATGACTGAGATAGTTATTTTATTTTATTTTATTTTTTTGAATTGGAGTCTCACTCTGTTGCCCAGACTGGAGTGCAGTGGCCGCTCCCGGCTACCGCAGCCTCGACCTGCTGTGCTCCAGCGATCCTTCCACCTCAGCCTTCCAAGTAGCTGGAACTACAGGCGCGCGCTACCACGCCCGGCTAATTTTTTGATTTACTGTAGAGATGAGGTCTCGCCAAGTTTCCCAGGCGGGTCTCGAACCCGCGGGCTCAGGCAATCCACTCACCTCAGCCTCCCAAAGCGCGGGATTATAGGCTGAGCCACCGAGCCCGGCTGAGATAGTTATTATAAACAATCTCTACTTCGAAGACTTTATGTTTTACCTTTTCATCCCCTTGCTCAGGAACATGAGCAAACTTGCATGGTGATCGCTCACAGCCACGTAATGTATTAAAATGAAATTTGCAATATCTATGGGGAATCATCAACCCCAAGGGCTTTTGGAACACCTAGAAAATTAGAAAAATTCCTTTTATGTGTTAACTGTAAAAAACTTACTAAAATCAAGTAAGAAAGCATTTGGAACACCTAGAAAATTAGAAAAATTCCTTTTATGTGTTAACTTAAAAAACTTACTAAAATCAAGTAAGAAAGCATTTGAAGCAACAGAAATATTACATACCCCAAACAATATCAAGATTAAACTGTTTGCTAGTCTGATAAAAAAAAATAAAACCCCAATTAATATTTTTAAAAATAATGAAAAATAAGTTTAGAATAATTTGTCTGTGAATTTTCTCAATTTCTTAGCATAAAATATTTCATCAAGATTATTCTGTTTACTTCTCTTTAAGACTTTGTTTTCGGAACAGTTAAGTTCACAGCAAAATTAAGAGGAAAGTACAGAGATATCCTATAGACTTCATGCCCCCACATTGCTTTACATGTTTTTAAAAGTTTATACATTTCCTCCTTTTCATGCACCTTCCTCTACTTTTGCAAAAAGTTAATGTTATGATAATATGCATCATATTTCAGATACAGCTATTAGAACCAAAATTCTCCTTAGTTTTTCTGATAGAAACAGGCAAATGACAGAGTTACAGTTTTTTGCAACAAACTTTCCCCATAAAGATCTTCATATCAGCAGCTTTCTTTTTCATCACAGGAAACTATTCATCTTGTATTTTCTGTTTTGCATGCTCCTTCTCTGCTGCTTTCAATTTCTTATGTTGTTTGTGAATATCCTCCGACTCACTACTTATTTTCTGCCTTCTAACACCAACCTCTATTCAAAGTCCATATAATGTCTGGAACTGCTTTAAAAAATGATGATGGGGAAAATACAACCAGCAGATTCCAAAGTATGGGTCTTAAAAGATTATTATTTTTTTAAATAGAGGACTTACCCCCACATTTTTTTCCCTCTTAAATATTTCACACGTTTCAGGATTCTGCAGCTTTAGGACAGAATGTTTTCCTGGAATTCTGAAATCTAGAAATGATTTAGAATGACATTACACACCAATATGTTACAACTTATTCCCTTCATAACAATGAAATGAATGATCACTACTATCTGCTTTAAAGTTTCACTTTGGAATATTCATGTTCAATTCACAGACTGTGTTGCCATGTGTGTTCCTGTGAAATATAGAATGATTTATATCTTAGGTACTCTTAAGTATTTCTAGACCTGAATTTAAAATTTTAAACTCACAATAAGCTGTAGACAACTTTCTTAAAAGTCTCACATAGTGGCACTGAGCACCACATTCATATATGTCTTTAAGTTAAACAGACAAATATTGTGCACAAAAAACATTTCTAAGGGAAGAAAACTAGTGACAAATCCAGGTGCTATCATGTCTCCTCCAAATTTACATGTTGAAGCCCTAACTCCCACTGTGACTATGTTTGGAGATAGGGCTTTTATAGAAGTAATTAAAGTTAAATGAATTCATAAGAGTGGGGCCCTGACTCAATGAAATTGGGTGTCCTTATAAGAATAGGCACCAAAGATCTCACTCTCTCTCCTTGTACATACCAAAGAAAAGCTCTGTGAGGACTCAGCAAAAAGGTGGCTACCAGCAAGTCAGAGAGCCCTCATCAGAAACTGAACCCTGCCAGAACCTTAATCTTGAACTTTCAGCACTGTGTAAAATAAATTTCTGTTATTTAAGCCACTCAATCTGTGGTATTTTGTTATGGCAGCCCAGACAGACTAATATACCAGGCATCATATTCCTTAATGTTGGTCTTTTAAAATGAGAACTAGGGCATTTTAAAATGTTCTTTTCTAAAGATAAAATAACAAATAAAAATATAAGTATTTTTAATTTTAAATCATTTATTTTTTACTTTGGCAGCATTCAGATATAATCTAAAACAAGCTGAAGTTTTTGCTGCATAGCTTTGCAGTAATTTGCATTATGAAAACTGTAAAGCTTTTTAAGATAAAAAGACATGACCATTGTGGGTTTTCTGCTACATAAAAGTAGGTAGCATGAAGTCCAAACTGAAAAGGTACAGAAGGGTCAGGTGTGTGCTACACAAAGTAATACTATATGGGAAAGATTCCCCCCAAACCAGAATTTACTGATAAAAAATTGCATATTTATTCTTTCATGTTTAAATTTCAGTCACCTTCAAAGTACTCTCTGTTTGATACAATATGCCTATCAAGATGTTTTTTCCACTGTTCAAAACAGTTTTTGAACTTGTCAATTCTGATGCTTTTCAGTGCTTCTGCCGTTTTTTGTTTCACCTCTTTTACATGGAAAAAATGTTTCCCTTTGAAAAGGAACTCCTTTTCATCCGGGGAAACAAAAAAAGTTGCTGAGGTGAGATCAGGTGAATAGGAATGGTGGGGCAAGGTATTATGCCGTGTTGGTCAAAAACTGAACACTTAGCATAGTGTGGTCAGGTGTGCCCCTAAATTATCCAAATGGCAAAAAATGGCAAATGTGTTGAAAGAATGTGGGAAAAAAAAATTCACTGAAGCTGAATGCAGCCTCTCACAACAATGTTAGCTGGTACACTGATGCTGAGGGGTTTCTAGAACACTTATCTAGTGGGGAAAGCCTGTATACTACAAAGGGCCTGCCTTCCAAAAGATAATTCTGGGTTTCTGGGGGTCCCTTTTGTAGATTCCAACTTTATCCTTCAATGTAGCTTACTTTGCTCAAAGTATTACAAATTATCAAAAAACTGACACAAATTCTAAAATACATATACAAATACACTCCATAAAATATAAATATTTTAGGTATAACCTGTAATTTACTTGTACTACCACTATCATATAAACAGATATTTCAGAAATTGTTCCATCAAAAGTACTAAAAAAGGTACACAAACCTTTTAATTTTAACAAATTCTACATTTGCTTCAATTTTTCTTTTTAATATTTTGTTTACTTGGTGAAAAAAAAAAAAAAAACTCCTACATAGTTTCTGTACTACCAAAAGCCAACAGGATTTTATTAAGAAAACAAATAGTACCATTCATCCAGGGCTTCAGTATTGTGTCTTCTTGATGAACACTTAGATTCAGAGGAGGCACCAATAAGTATGGAGGTTTTGGGATCAGTGCTGCTAATTGACATTCACCAACCATAATGTCTATATTTCTAGAATCTTTGCTGTGTGAGCAGAAAAACCAAAATCAGAATTCAAATGTATTTTTGAAACTTTAAAGTAATGAAAATCAAATAAGCAAGAATACAACCTAATGCTATAATTGTGCTTCACAGATACTGCATTTCTTACAAATTGAAGGACTGTGGCAACACAAAGTTGAGCAAGTATACTGATGCCATTTTTCCAACAACATGTGCTCATTTTTGTGTCTGTCACATTTTAGTAGTTCTTGCAATATTTCAAATTTTGCCACTGTTATTATATCTGTTATGGTAATCCGTGATCTTTGATATTACTATTGCTATTTGGAGGGGCATCATGAACCACACCCATATAAAAGGGTGAACTTAATAAATGTTGCATGTGTTCCACTGCTCCACTAAATGGCCTCTCCCCATTTCTCTCCTTCTTGGGCAACCTATTTCCTGAGATACAACAATATTGAAATTAGGCCAATTAATAATCCAACAGTGGCCTCTAAGAGTTCAAGAGAAAGGAAGAGTCTTATGTCTCTCATTTTAAATCAAAAAATAGAAATGACTAAGCTTAGTGAGGAAAGCACGTGGACAGGCTGAAAGTTAGGCCTCTTGTGGACAAACAGTCATATTGTGGCAAACAAAAGGTTTGAGAAGGACCTAGGCTAGTATTCTAATCCAGAAAAGGTCATCTAATTATTCTACTGATAGTGTAATGAAATAAATTATAAATTATCTTCAGGATAAGTATATATAATAAACCTATAAAGGCTTTTGAAAGCTTCCCTGGGAAGAACATATCAAAAATGTTATTGTTCCAGGGTTGTCGATTTAAACAGTATTCTAACATATGCGATCCTACATAACCAATTTTACAAAAACTTAATTTGGAGGTTACTTATCTAGAAAAATAAATAACTTAAGTGAGAGGAAGGTAATACTTTAAAGCTGACTAGCAGATTCAAATGAATTTACTTTTTAGTAGAAAGACTTACACCAACACTCAGATACTATAATCTTTTGTCTTAAAAATAATTCTAATAAGCTTTTTCAGTTGGGGTTTCCTGGGCCAGAGGAGAGTAAAAAAAAGTAAGAAGAAAGGCTCACATTTACAACAGTCAAAATTTAGAGCTGGGCTCGGTGGCTCAGCCTGTAATCCCGCGCCTTTGGGAGGCTGAGGTGAGTGGATTGCCTGAGCCCGCGGGTTCAAGACCCGCCTGGGCAACTTGGCGAGACCTCATCTCTACAATAAATTGAAAAAAAAAAAATCAGCCAGGCATGGTAGCGTGTGCCTGTAATTCCGGCTACTCGGAAGGCTGAGGCGGAAGGATTGCCAGAGCCCAGCAGGTCGAGGCTGCGGTGGCCGGGAGTGGCCACTGCACTCCATTCTGGGCGACAGAGTGAGACTCCAACTCAAAAAAAAAAAAAAAAAAAAATTTAGTAGCATTGATGGAGTTTAGAATTTTTGCACACAATAAAAATATTAATTTATCTTCCCAACTTGGGATATCATTGATACATGTAATCAACATATCCTCTCCCTCCACGAATAAAACAAAAGCAGGAATGTAAAACAAAGAAAAATAAATTATGGAATTTCATAGATGAAAGTTATTATTTTAAAAATTCTTTTAGTTTTGATTAGATTGAAGCCCACTGTGATATAGTGACTTGCCCAATGTCACAATGCTGATCACTATGACAGAGTCAAGTATATGATAAACCTTTGAAGGTTACAATGATGCTATTTTAAGTTTGTAAGCAAAATGATTTAAATAGAAAAAAGCTAACCATGTCACTTTCCCTTTTTCTTTAGGCTCTTCCAGTGGCCATGAACCATACTGGACTTCTATGTCAATCCATTTCTTATCTAGCCTTTCCCTTAACACGGTGGTTCTCAAACTTGAGCATGCATCAAGATCAGCTGGTGGCCTTGCTGAACAGAGATTGATGGACCCATCCCCAGTTTCTGATTCAGTAGGTTTTGGGTGGGACACAATAATTTCCATTTCTGACAGATTCTCATATGAAGCTGCTGCTCCAAGGATCTTACTTCGAGAATCACTGCCTTAACTTATAAAAGACTTGAACATATCCATCACCTGACCTGGGTGTGCCTTGCCTCAACAACAAAATGAGGATGGAGGATGAATCTGATCCCTTACATGTCCTCCAAGTCTAAATTTGGTGATTTTCCTAGGAAGCGTGCTGTAACTCTCAGTACTGATCACTGCATCCCTGTAAGATCCTTGCAAACTAATGTTCATCTGTTTTCAGCCACACATATATTCATAAAAGTCAAACACACATCATTTTTTCTTTTTATCACTACTCCTTTTCTAAAAAAATATTTAATAGTTCAAAAAACTTAGTGACAGCTTTAAGGTAACATAATAGTCCTTACATCTGACACATTAACTAAATTATACTCATGTATGGTTTACGGCATAGTAGCCCAAGCATATACAGCAGCAGAAAATGAAAACATACCCAAGATACAAATTAAATGAGTGACTATTTTAAAGTTACATAATTAAAAATTATGTTACAGACCTTTTGCAAACTTCATAAATATTTTCTTTCTCTTCTTTAATAGTCACATTGTCTGAAAATCTACACTGTGAAGAGATTATGGTTAAATAAGTACAATTGAATATCTCTTTATTACATACTAAGTTATGAGGCTTACTGGATTTAGTAGAATAGACAGCTAAAGTTGTGCCTCCTTTTATTTACGAAAAAGAAAGCTTTGAGTTATTTTTATTTTTAAGTGGTATTTATGTACATAAACAAAATTTATTTTTCATTAAAAATATCTAAATGCATTTTAAACATAACTATAGTTAAAACATTTCACAAGTAGCTTTTTTGGAATTGTGATTTTCTTATTATAACAAAGTTATACATGTTCAAATATTAAACTTTTGAAAAAACAGGCATCAAAAAAATAATTGAATCACCCAACACATTCCCACAGTCAGAGATAACCACTTAATATCTTCATTTATATTTTTCTAGCTTTTTTAAAAGTACATAATCAGATTTTACAACAGTATCACACTGTGCAGTAGTTTCCCTCATTCACAGTTTCACTTCCTGTAGTTTTTAACCTGAAATCAACTATGGTCCAAAAATAATTAATAGAAAATTCCAGAAATATACAATTCATACGTTTTTAACTGTACATCATTCTGTGTAGCATGATAAAAATCTCACTTTTTTTGCTCTGTCCTGAGACATGAATCATCCCTTTTTCCAGTAGATCCACACTGTACACCACCTGCTTGTTAGTCTCTTGGTAGCCATCTCAGTTATCAGATCGACTGTTGCAGCACTACAGTGCTGACGTTCAAGTAATGTTTGTTATTAATAATAGCCCCAAAATGCAAGAAAGGTAATATTGGAAATTAAGATATGCCAAAGAGGAGTTGTAAAGTGCTTCTTTTAAGTGAAAAGGTGAAAGTTCTTGACTTAATAAGGAAAAAAATCATATGTTGAGGTGTTAACATCTATGGTACGAATAATTTTTCTATGAGTGAAATTGGGAAAAAGAAAAAAGAAATTAATGTGGAGTATATATATTGGCACTATCCATGGCTTCATCCACTGGGGATACTGAAACATATCTTTCTCAAAAGAGGGAGGACTACCACATATACTATTAGAACTCTTAGAAAGAAAACCACAAAAATCACCTGAGAAACATAAAACATAACAAATGCAAAGACCTATCATGTTCAGAGATGAGACTATTAAAGGTAAAGATGTTAATTTTCCAAAAATAAATACATACATTAAAAAAGCTACAATGTGTTTAAAGCACTCTTTAAAAAATACATGAGAGAGAATATATTTTAGATTTATAATACATTTTACTATCTTCTAAAGCAAGTCTTTTTTACTATTTTTTCTTCCTCACTATTTTCCAAATAATTGATAGTATGCTATGTATGTAAGAACTGAGTGAAACAAAAGAGAAGTAATATTTCTAAAAATAAAAAAAGTAAAAAATATTAAAGATAGTATTTGAAATTTATGAGGAAGTGATTCAATAAATGGTAGAACAGCTGGCTAGTTAACTGGATAGAAAATAAATATGGTTCCAGCTCAGCATATGCCAAAATATCTTTTAGGTTTACTAAAAATAGAAAAAATAAATTCTGAAAGAAACAAAAAAATAAAGTAGCAAAAATAAATAAAATAAAATATATGAATGGGCTATTTATATAATTTGGAGGTTAGGGAAAGCCTAAGTATGACACCAAAGGCAGAAACCATGAAGTATGATATCCACAGGTTTGACAACAAACATTTTAAATATTTTCATATGCTAAGAGAATAAAAAGTACAAAAAGCCATCTGACAAAACAAAGAAAAAAGGTTACA
This sequence comes from Tarsius wallacei, assembly GCA_963574415.1. Classification (NCBI taxonomy): domain Eukaryota; kingdom Metazoa; phylum Chordata; class Mammalia; order Primates; family Tarsiidae; genus Tarsius; species Tarsius wallacei. The sequence goes on from CAUYQG010057629.1 coordinate 11,138, forward strand.
TGGGTTCTACATTCTTTCTCCCCAAATAAATCTGAGTTTGATTTTTAAAAAATTAAAAATAATAAACAACACCGAAAAACCCTTAAAAAATGGGTAAAAAATATAAAGCAGGGGAAGGGGTTCTCTATATGTGACTCATAACTCCTATTGTAAAAGAAAACTGACATATTTGACTAAATAAAAATGAAAGGTTTCTGCAAGGTAAAAAGCTACTAACCCAAGTCAAAACAAATGGCAACTAAGAAAAAATATACCAACATATGACAAAGAACAAATATGTTTAATATGTGAAGGGTACCCACAAATAAAAAAAGCTCAAAATCCCAGAAGAAAAATAGTCTAAGGACATATACAGGAAGTTCATTGGAAACAATGTAAACTACTTTTAGACATGCTAAAAGATGCTTAACTAGACTCATAAGAGAAATGCATATTAAAAGTAAAAGCCATTTGTAAAAATAAGCAGATGGATAAAAAAATTAATAATGAATTGGTGAGTGTGTGGGGAAAAAATGGCACTCTTATACAATGTTGCTGAAAGTATAAGTCAAAGCAATCTCTATGTAGGAAAATTTGACAACTCCACTTCTAGGAATTAATCCAAAGATGCTTGCACATATGCAAAATGCCTTATGCTCAAGAATGCATAATGCAGCAATATTTAAATAGCAAAAACATGGAAACAAACCAAGTGTCCATCAATAGTGGGACTTGTTAAATAGAGTATATCCATACAGTGGATAATTATACAACTATAAAAACAAGGCATCATTACATACATTGAAAGGAAAAAAAAATCTTCAGTATATATCAAGTAAAAGAAAAAAAAAGCAAGGTAAAAATGGTATGCCACTATTCAAATAAAATTCTAACACTTCTACAGATAACAACCATAACCCTGGATAAAATTATAAACCTCTACCTCAAAACCTTGGAGAGATATGAAAAGCTAGCTGAACCAGAGGGAAAGACGGAAAGGCACTGGGTAACTGTCTTGTTCTAATTGCTTTATAACTGAAGGCAGACCCTAGTTGGAAACACTTGGGGAGGACAACAATTTGCCCTCCTAACATGAAGAACCATAAGAACAGAGTCTGGAGCAAAATAAGAAACTGGAAAGTGAGTCTGGGAATCCTGGAAAGGAGAGAGCCCAAAAATCTGCTTATAAACTTGGCCTAAATCTCTAGTTAATCCTTAAACTACGCCTGTGTAAGGTAAACTCCTGATAACCCAGTTAAGACTCAAAGAACTAACAAAGACTTCAGCTGACTCCAACCTCAAGGGAATAATCTGGAAGTTGAGTATATACAAGTAAAAACTTAAGCATGCAACTACCATTTAGCTCAGCAATTACAGCCCTTTGATCCCAGATAAATTAAAAATTAGGTATACACAGCCGGGCTCGGTGGCTCAACCTATAATCTCGCACCTTGGGAGGCTGAGGTGAGTGGATTGCCTGAGCCCACGGGTTCGAGACCCACCTGGGCAACTTGGCGAGACCTCATCTCTACAATAAATCAAAAAAAATTAGCCAGGCGTGGTAGCCCGTGCCTGTAGTTCCAGCTACTTGGAAGGCTGAGGTGGAAGGATCACCGGAGCCCAGCAGGTCGAGGCTGCGGTGGCCGGGAGTGGCCACTGCACTCCAGTCTGGGCGACAGAGCGAGACTCCAACTCAAAATAAATAAATAAATAAAGTAGTTATACACAAAAAACCTAAACATGAATGTTTATAGATAGCTTTATTTGTAACAGCTCAAAACTAGATAGCCATCAATGAGTGATTAAACAAACTATGGTACACCTATACCATAGAGTATTACTAAGCAGTAAAAACTAACTATTGATAAATGCAACAACCTGGATGAATATCCACATGATTATGCTGGATGAAAAAAACCAATCTGAAGAGGTTACATACATTTATATAACATTCTTGAAATGACAGAATTATAAAAAATGGAAACCAGGTTAGTGGTTGTCCAGGGTTAAGGAGGGGTTGGGGGGGGCAGGAGACAAGGAAGAAAGTGTGGCTATAAAAGGACAACATGAGACAGAAATGTTCTGTATCTTGACTGTATTAATGTCAACATTCTGGTTGTGATATTGTACTATAGTTTTGCAACATATTACCATTGGGAGAAACTAGGTAAAAAGTATACGGAATTTCTATGTATTATTTCTTACAATTACATCTGACTCTACAATTAATTTTTTTGAAGTGAGATGCTGCTAAAGCAGTACTTACAGATAAATGTATAGTATTAAGTGCCTCTATTAGGAAATAATAAAGGTCTCAAATTAATGACCTCAGCTGCAATTTTAAGAAAGTACAAAAGCAACAGTAAATTAATCCAAAGTAAACAGAAGAAAGGAGGAAATAAAAATCAGAGCAGAAATCAGTGAAATTGAAAACATAAAAGCAATAGAGAAAACAAAAGCAATAAAAACAAAAGCTGGTTCTTTCAGAATTATCAATATAATTAATAATCCTCTCGTCAACCTCCTATGAATCTACATTTATTTCAGAATGCCAGAATTACACAGATGGAAAACAGATTAGTGGTTGCTAAGGTTAGGGATGTTAGAGGAAGGAACAGAAGTGTGATCGTTAAGAGGTAGCATAAGGGATATCTTTGTGATGATAGAATAGCTCTTGGATTACAGTGGTGGTCACACAAATCTGCACACTTGATAAAATACACAGCACTACACAAACACATTGCACCAAGAGCAAATACCTGCTTCTGATATTGTACTTTAAGATGTAATTATCGGGGAAAATTAGGTGAAGGCCACCTGAGTCCTCTTTATACTACTTCTGTAACTTCCTGTGACTCTATAATTATTTCAAAATAAAAACTTAAAAAGTACACTAGTACTTTATTTAGGGCTCAAGAGTAGACTCATCAAGTAATTACTACTATGGTAAACCTAGAAATTATTACATATGGATTCTAGTTACAACTAATACACAGGAGAAAAGAAATATGGTCTCTGGAAAAGACAGAATCCATACACATACACAGAGACACATGTATACACACACATATGTATATATACACATATGTATCTATATATAGTAGGAAATCAAATATCAGTAAGACAGCATTTCTAAAAATTCAGTCAGTCATATATAAGAGCAGAAGAGAAGCCAGGCATATGTCCTGTAAGTCAACCTATTTACCTTCTAATATTCTTCTTAAAATATAAGGTAAGAGAGAGCTGGAAAAGCACTTGTTAATTACCAAATTTGGGAGCCAGATATCTTAAGGGCAAATATTATTAGCTAAGTCGCATGTTTTCTAAAGGGTCACATGTATTCTGAAGCCTTCCAAGGTATTAAGATAAATGTACCCTCCTCTTCCTTCAAATAAAACAAAGAAATCTTACCATACTTCAGAATTACCATAATTTCAGAATTATTAATATAATTAATAACACTTTAGTGAACTTCCTATGAATCTACATTTATTTCAGGATGCCAGAATTATAGAGATGGAAAACAGATTAGCGGTTGCTAAGATTAAGGATATTAGCTGGAGGAACAGGGGTGTGACCATTAAGAGGTAGCATAAGGGAGACACTATGAAGCAGCTATATGATTTGGTGGATTATCTTTAAAAGAACTAACATTGAAAAGAGTCTACATCTTTAAAATATTTATAGTGTTACAAAAATCAATGAATTCTGGAAAACACCTTCAAACTTCTACCCTTAAAGGATCGTATGAATTAAGTCTTCTCCTTAGGCTTTAGAACAGCATACAAGTTGTCTCTCCTATTTTTTTAATGCTTAGACAAGGGTCAAGTTATGGCCTGTAGATTGCCTGTTTCCTTATCAATAAAGTTTTATTTGAACATAGCAACCCTATTTGTTTACTTATTATCTATGGGTTCTTTTACACTACAATTGCAGAGTTAAGCAGTTGTAACAGTAACCCCGATAGCCCACAAAGCCATACAGATATTTAATACCTGGGTCTATTAAAGAAAAAGTTTGCTGATACCTGCTGTAGAGTCTAGGGACTCTGCTGTGTGACCGTGGATAAGATATTGATCAATTTCCTCAATTGTTAAAGAAAATAACAGTATATACCTCATGTAAAGGATTAATTCATCAACTCTGGATTGTTCATACCCTTTCACATTAAAGGTTTATTCCTTGATCTGCTCCTGGGAGATAACTTCTAAGCCCTTGGAATATCCTGCCTGACAAGTACATCTTTGTTTACGTGGGGTCTTGGAGACATGCCAGAGAGTCTATGCTAACAATGCGATTTATGGTTGGAACTTTGGGCAATGTAGTAACAGCCTGCCTATGGCGGGAATAAAGACTGAGTGATTAAGGTTAGCCACACTGGCAGTTAGTCACGCCTTTATGACTGAGCTCAATAAAAACCCTGAACACCAGGGCACGGGTGAGTATCCCTGGCTGGCAATACTGAAGTGTTTAAAGTGTTTTTGCTGTATTTTATAAAATGTTTAAAGTGTTTGCAGTGTATTGGTTAAAAACTAAGTTTGCATTTAAAATGTAAAACTCCATTTTGTGGCTTGTCTCCATGTTGTTGTTATTGAACTTCTGTGTGGCTGATGCAAGAATTTTAAAATTTTGCTCATAAACAACCCTCACAGCCCTGCACCCCACACAGTGCTCTAATGGTTTCCCCCTTATCTGAGTAAACTGTGTGCCCCCTTATCTAAGTGTACTATGTGTCAAACCCCAGAATATGTGTTTCATGTGTTTACCTCTCATGTGTTTATCTCTGTAATGACTCAGTTTCCCAACTACTTTTACCTATAAAGACTCCCTGCAAATTTCATTCGTCGTTGAGAGTTTGGGAAGGCACGAGCCCACTCTCAACTGCCGGCTTTAATAAAGGGCTTACTTATTAATTTGACCTCTAATTGGGCTGGTTATCTGATTTCTAGCAATTCATGTATAACAATACTCCATGTGTGTTGCCACACATTGTTTCTGGGAGAAGCACGCACTGTCTGCATGACCCCTCTAAGAGAAGAAAACTAGAAGTTTGTGCCTGCTGCTTCCTGGACTCTGCCCTATGTGCCTTTTCCTTTTCTGATTCTAATCTGTATTGTTTTGCTGTAATAAACTGTAACCACATGTATAACAGTTTTTCTAACCTATGAGTGTTCTAGCAAATCACCGAACCTGTGGGTGGGCTTGGGGCCTCCCAAACAGCACATCATTATATTATAGGGATTAAAAATAATAACTTGTGCTAGATGTTTAGTAGTAGCTGGCTGGCTGGTATATAATGAAGACAATACATGTTGTCTGTTACCATCAAACTACTATGCAAGTACTTTGGGAGATTTTAATTCTTGTTACAGGATGCTTCTGGCACTTAAAGACTATTTTCAAATGAGGTTCACATTTGCTGTTCATTCAACATTTGCATTATTAATCTGAATGGACCAATGCTTACATTCATGGCCCTCAGGTGCTATGCTATTTGAAAATTTCAAGGAAGATCAAATGATTTTCAGTACTTTGTGTTTAATGAGACAGGAAAATATGTAACATTTTATTTAGAAAGGTTTGTGATGAACTTAGATCCGAAAAAGCTAAATACAGTATGTAATTAAACAGTACATCTCATCTTCCCAGACAAGGGAAGCTCTGTTTATATTGTGCTTATGATATATTCCATGGCCAGAGTGATTAGATTATTTTATTCAAAAAGAAGAGTTATATTTGTTACCTGACAGTACTGTTAAGATAAATTTATGAATGAATGACCACTATCTAACCAAGAGATAAGAAAACACAAAAGACTCCCTAGTACCTTTTCATTCAGATCTGAACCTTTTATTTGCTCACTGAAGCCTCTTGGTTTTTCATTCTCAGGGGTCTCATTAGTAACTTCTCCAAAGGAAATGTGTGCATCTCTGGAATCATGTTCTATCTCATTTGCTGAAAAGAAATAATAGAAACTTTAAATGACAAAATAACCAAGTTATTAAAAGACTATTCTAAATAATGACTTAGAATTCAGAGGCTCTTTTAGGGTCTAAAGTAACAAATAGGAAGTAGAATTTTCAGCAAATTATACAATAATTCCTCCCACTCTATCAAAATAACTCATGATATAAGTATGGTATAAAAATAATTAACAGTAAGATAATTAAGAATTTTTCTTGATCATGTCACGTTACTTATTTATTTATTTAGAGACAAGGTATTACTCTGTCACCCAGGCTGAAGGACAGTGGTGCAATCAGCTCACTACAGCCTTGAACTCTTGGGCTCAAGCAATCCTTTCACTGCATTCTCCCAAGTAGCTGAGACTACAGGCATGTCCACCACATCCAGCTAATTTTTATTTATTTTTTTAGAGACAAGGTCCCGCTGTGTTACCCAGGCTGGTCTCAAACTCTTGGCTTCAAGTGATCCTCCTACCTTGGCCTCCCAAAGTGCTGGGATTGTGAGCCACTGAGCCTGGGCCATGTCCAACTATTTAAAATATATTTTTAAAACTTGAAAGTCAAAGTGAAATTATCTTTCATATTAAGTTATATCCTGTGAAATAAAAACTCAGATATTTAAACTTATGATTAGCTGTTAAGTACAAAAAAGTTTTAAGCTGTGCTTGGTGGTTCAGTCAGTAATCCCAGCACTTTGGGAGGCTGAGGTTAGTGGATTGCCTGAGCCCGGGGGTTCGAGAACAGTTTGGGCAACTTGGCAAGACCTCGTCTCTACAATAAAATAAAAAATAGCCAGGCGTGATAGCATGCGTCTATAGTTCCGGCTACTTGGAAGGCTGAGGTGGAAGGATCACTAGAGCCTAGCAGGTCAACACTGGGGTGGCTGTGAGCGTGCCATAGCACTCCAGCCTGGGTGATGGAGTAAGACTCCAACTCAAAAAAATAAAATAAAAAGTTTTAAACTATTCACTTAAAATGTCATAAAGCTTAAATATATATTTCAATTTCAAAATAAGAACTATAAAAATTCTTAAAGTCAATTACCTATCTTCCATAGGTAAAGCCTAACAAAGTTATTTATTAAATAATCAAATAGAAAACCTGATCTGCCAACCAGTCAATTAAAACTGATAAAAATGGACAAATTATAAAACATATGGTTAACAGATTCTAAAATGAAATGCTTCCTATTCTAATGAATTCATTTTGACTAGGCTTGAATGGAGATATAAAAAGATACTTTAATACTGCAAATTCTGAAAATGTCCAACTTTACCTGCTGACAAGGAAGCACAGATCTCTGACTTCATCAATCCAGGGCCCAGTACAGGAAGTTCTCTACTATAAAGCAAACAGAGCTTAAACATTGTAACATATTCTAAGCAGAACTATTCACTTCTCTAAACATTATATAATAGTAGCTTTAGCTAGTGAATATCAGTTCAAGTCCTCCAGGAGAGAGTACAGTGGGACTCAGAACCCAGTGAACCAGTACAGATTCTTCATCTGTCTCTGTAATCACATATCCCTCAACTGTTAGGTAGTGCTGCCACTCCCACTTTGTTACAGAGAACCTTTCCAGATATACCAAGCATTTAAAATGCTTAAAAGTATAAAATCTGCTGTGTGCAATAGTTCACACCTGTAATCCCAACACTTCAGGTGGCATAGGTGAGAGGAATGCCTGAGTCCAGGGGTTTGAGAATAGCCTGTGCCACTTGGCTCGGCTCTACAATAAATCAAAAAAATTAGCTGGGTATGATAGTGAACACCTGTGGTTCCAGCTTCTTGGAAGGCTGAGGCAGAAGGATCACCTGAGGCTAGCAGGTTGAGGCTATGGTGGCTGTGAGCTGCCACTGCACTCCCACTCCAGCCTGGGCGACAGAGTGAGACTCCTACTCAAAAAAAAAAAAAAAAAAAGTTATCTACTATCTTGTATCGATGTAATACTTTTTTTTTGAGTTGGAGTCTCACTGTCGCCCAGGCTGGAATGCAGAGGCACACTCACGGCCACCCCAGCGTCAACCTGCTGGCCTTAGGCAATCCTTCTACCTAACATGCTCGGCTAATTTTTGGATTTTTATTGCAGAGATGAGGTCTCGCCAAGTTGCCCAGGCTGCTCTTGAACCTGTGGGCTCAGGCTATCCTCTCTCACCTCAGCCTCCCAAAGTGCTGGGATTACAGGCTTGAGCCACCATGCCGGGCCAGTAGATAATTCTTAAGCATGTACATTTATGTTTTACTGCTGATGTAAAAAAAAAAGACAGTTTGAGAGAAGTATGAATTTTTTTTTTTGTAGTCTCTAAATACAACTTACAGTCTAAAGGTTAAGGCTTGGAGATCAGAGTTAGAGTTATCTGGGTTCAAATATTGTTACTTATTGTGTAAACTGTGGCAAAACTACTTTAACTTCTACTTAACTTCTCTCTTAATTATTTATCTGTAAAATGAAAATACTACCTACCCACAAGGTTACTGTAAGAATTAAATGAGATAAGATGGCCTCAAAATCAATGATTTTGAAAACCAACAGAAGAGAACTACTTTTTTAGGAGCCACTCAAATACTAATGGCCAAACACTATTCCATTTTTAAAAATTTAGACAAAAATGTAAAATGCATAAAAGTACACAGAATAACATATAAACATCTATAATCCCACCATTTATTTATTCAATAAGTGGGTTTTTAATAAACATATCCTACAGCTCTACAACTGCTCATTGGCTCAGAATTATTAGCCAAGAGAGAGGAAAACTAATCAAAACATTTTATATACACTATTTTTTGAAGTTTAAAAAACACAAAGTACTTTTTTCCTAACATAAACCCTAGAAACAATCAGCAGACAGTTTAAAGGATGAGGAAATAATAATACAAACAGAAAACACATACAAATTCAAAGCTCTCTCTAACTCAGACCTCTCTAGAATCATATCTGTCTACTAGAATATTTCTATTCCAGTATCTCAAAGTCCTCTTCAACTCAAAATGGCTAAATTTCACCTCCCCAATACTGCCCCTTTGCATCAGAGATGAATGGTGAATGCTCTTCTCTGAGATAAGAGAAGCTACATATCATTCTTAACTCCTCCCTCTGCCTCACCACCATCTGATTAATCAATATTCATTTCCTAAACATCTCTCAAATCCACTTTTGTCTGAAGTCACCATGTTCTTCCAATCTAATTATTACAATAGCTCCCTGCCAGTTTATTCTCCACACCAGAGCTATAATAATTTTTAAAACGTAAATCTGTTCAAATTTTCTCTCTACTTAAAGCCCTTCAGTGAATTCCTGTATGCTTAGGATAAAGTTAGAACTCACCATAAACTCTAGTTTGCGTATGATGGCTTGTTTATGCCTGTTGTCCCAGCATATTAATTATTAACAGTTCCCCATTTCCCTGTCAAAAGTTTTATAGTTCAGAAGGTACATTTTATGGTCATTTTACTTTTAAAGCCCTTCACGACTGAGCTTCTGCACATTCTGTATCTTCATTTCTTGAACATTAAGCCATGGGACATTATTTCAGTTTCTCACTTTTCTTCGTCTATTAGCTAATTCCTACTTACCCTTTAGTGCTCATCTTAAATGCCACTTTCACCAGGAAGTCTTTAACATCTTGTATTTCTCCTATCATTTTACTGTACTTAACTATTTGCCTCCTTAAAAGCTCTGTGAGGAAGAGGTATATATGTATCTAGTTGTTCTCTAAACATGTAGCATCTAACATATTCCTGGCACACATTGCCAGACACTGGGGAGGCTCAAGTGAAGATGCTGCTCTCCTTTCTAGTAACTTCCAGTACAAGCTGAGGCTCACAAACAAGCAGACATAATATAATGAGATATGTGCCAAGAAAACTATTGGAACAAATCCCTGGAATAACATCTCAGATGTGACTTGATAGATAACTGAAAGGAAAGAAAGTGATTTTCAGTAAACATATGCAAAAGGATTAAAATACGTGGCACACTGTGGATACAGCGAGCTGCTTGCTGTGTTTATCTTTCATTAGCTTTTCACCCCAATTTCCTTACCCCAGCAGCACTGCTGTCAAAGAGGGATTGGATACAGATCCACTAAAGAGCCTTAAGAAGCCATGCCAAGCTATTTAGATTCTATTCTTAGGTGGCTGAAAACCAGTGGAGCACTCTAAACAGTCACTGGCAGATCAATTTTTATTTCAGAATATCACTATAACAAAAGATATATTAAGAGAGTTTAGAAAGATTAACCAGAAGCTTATTACAATAATCTAGGAAAAAGATAAAGGTAACAGCATGAACAGAATTGAGTGATTCAATAGAGAAGAACCGAGAGATGTTTCTGTGGCTTCTAATTATGCCAAAAGTTTCATTCATAAATAGGTACATTAAGTACATAAGCTAATTTCAAAGTATTAAGATAGTATTTATATTGGTAGAATTAATAGTTATTGCTGGTAGAAATTGTACAGGTATGAGAAACTTTTTACTAAAACAGCTAAGTTAAAAGGAATGTAAAATTGTACATGCAACTCTTGTAAGAAGTAGTTTAGTTTTGAATTTGAGAGACCCAAAGAAGTTAAATTCACCTAAATTAAAAATAATCATAAAATGAGCAAAACTAATTTACATAAATAGCCATCAGTTTTGCAGTGGTGGGGTGGAAAGTTATAGTTCTGAATTGGTGGAATGAAAAAGGAAAAATGCAGGGTAGGAGGAGGAAAGGAGAGAAAACAGAGACAGACTTGGGTGAGGTTAGAGAAATGCAGAAAGATAAAAAAGAAGATCTGAGCAAAAAGGAGACGAAAATAAGAGAGGTCGAAGTCAATTCTGAAGAACCACATGAAGCTGACCCTCTACCAGAACAAAAATGTGGAGGGCAAGATTAGGAGAAAAAGTGAAAAGAAAACTCTAGATTCTGTTACTGTCAGTGTTACCTCGGGCAAGTGACAACTTGTCATCCTCACTTTTTTCTATCTTCAAAACGGGCAGATTACCATCCTACCACATTACACAGTTAAAAAATAATAGATAAATGTCTTGGCTCTCCATTTGGCACATAGAAAACATACTATTTGGTGAGAAATTACAAGTTCTTGCAGCATTAAGAACATCAAGAAGGGTATGATATCACAAAGGTAACTGAAAATGTATAAATACCAGAGAAATTTAAGTCACACACCTTTGAATCTTAGTGAAAAATGTTTCCTTGAGTCTGTTCACAAAACATTTCATATAAATACAAATATAACTAAGACCTTGAGGAATTATAAAAGTTTAGTAAAATATGACATAATATTAAATCAATTTTGGGTCAATCTGAGTAAATTAAGTTCCTGAGAATGAAGATTACTACTTGGCTCCATTTAAGTTGTCTGAGGCAAACTAGTCCTATTTGGGAGCAAAGTCAACATTTAAAACTATCACCATGACTTAAAAGTAAAGTCACAAAAAAAAAAAGCTGTTTTCGCCGGGCTCGGTGGCTCAGCCTGTAATCCCGCGCCTTGGGAGGCTGAGGTGAGTGGATTGCCTGAGCCCGCGGGTTCGAGACCCGCCTGGGCAAGCGAGACCTCATCTCTACAATAAATCAAAAAAAAAATCAGCCGGGCG
>CAUYQG010057632.1:0-10597 GCA_963574415.1 Tarsius wallacei
GCATCATGGAATATTAGCTAGCAATTTTTTTTTGAGTTGGAGTATCACACTTGTCCCCAGGCTTGAGGGCAGGGGCTCGTTCACACCCACCTCAGCCGCGACCAGCAGGGCTTAGGCTATACTTTCACCTCAGCCTTCCAAGCAGTTGGAACTACAGATGCATGCCACCAGGCCCAGCTAATTTTTTTGTGTGTGATTTATGGTAGAGATGAGGTCTCACCAAGTTGCCCAGGCTGGTCTTGAACCCCCGGGTTCAGGCAATCCTCTCACCTTGGCCTCCCAAAGTGCTGGGTTTACAGGCTGAGCCACTGCGCCCGGCCTAGCTAGCAAGTTTAACAGAATAAAGTAGCTATATCTGTACTGACATGAGAAGATCTCTAAAATACTCAGTAAGTGAAAATAGTGCCACTGAGTAATACATATTTTATGGCGCCATTTATGTAAATAATTTTTTTTTTGAGTTGGAGTCTCACTCTGTCACCCAGGCTGGAGTGCAGTGGCATGCTCAGGGCCTTCTCAGCCTTGTCCTGCTGGGCTCAGGTGATCCTTCTGCCTCAGCCTTCCAAGTAGCTGAAACTACAGGCACCCGGCTAATTTTTTGATTTATTAAAGAAATGAGGTCTTGCCAAGTTGCCCAGGCTGGTCTTGAACCCATGGGCTCAGGTAATCCTCTCACCTTGGCCTCCTAAAGTGCTGGGATTATAGGTGTGAGCCACAGCGACCAGGCCTATGTAAATAATTTACATGAAATATACATTGTTCAGAATAACTAGCAGGCAATTGCTAACAGTTTACCTCTGGGGAGGGAAGGGACAAGGGGAAGGGTATGGATGGCAGATAGGGAGGGAGGGTGTTACCTGTGTTCTAAGAGTAATTAGGACATTGGTGTTATTACTCTGAAGCACTGACAATTCCATACATAAAGGAAGCTTACTTCACAAATTTCCTACTGGGGAAATAAACTGGTACTCACAGAATTTATTGGTCTGAAAAGAACCAAAAGGTCATCTATTCTAATAAAACCCTTCCTATTTTAGAAGAAATGGAAAACCATTATTCAATAAACATTTGCTAAGAGCCTACTGAATGCCATGAACTGGGCTGGTGAGCCCTACAGATTCAAAGAGGACCAAAGGCCAGGCACAGTGACTCACGCCTATGATTCCAGCACTTTGGGAGGCTGAGGTGAGAGGATTGAGCCCCTGGGTCCCAGACCAGCCTGGGCGACTTGGCAGGACCTCATCTCTACAATAAATAAAAAAATTAGCCAGGCATGGTGGCATGTGCCTGTAGTTCCAGTTACTCAGAAGGCTGAGGTGGAAGGATCACCTGAGCCCAGCAAGTTAAGGCTGTGGTGGCCGGGAGTGTGCCATTGCCCTCCAGCCTGGGTGACAGAGTGAGACTCCTACTCAAAAATAAAAAAAAATAAAGAGGTGATTGAAGATAAATTCACATTTCTGGAGGGAAAACATTCATAGAAAGAGAGTTCTTGTGTCTACCCACTAAAGAAATGCTAGAAACTCACAGTGACTGAGTTTAGTTTCTTTTTTCTTTTTTTTTTTTTTTTTGAGTTGGAGTCTCTTTTTTTTTGGAGTTGAAGTCTCACTGTCGTCCAGACTGGAGTGCAGCAGTGGCCGCTCCTGGCCACCGCAGCCTCGACCTGCTGGGCTCCAGCGATCCTTCCACCTCAGCCTTCCAAGTAGCTGGAACTACAGGTACGTGCTACCATGCTGGGCTAATTTTTTGATTTATTGTAGAGATGAGGTCTCGCCAAGTTGCCCAGGTGGGTCTCGAACCCACGGGCTCAGGCAATTCACTCACCTCAGCCTCCCAAGGCGCGGGATTACAGGCTGAGCCACCGAGCCCAGCTTGAGTTTAGTTCCTTTTTTTTTTTTTTTTTTTTTGAGTTGGCGTCTCACTCCGTCGCCCAGACTGGAGTGCAGTGGCCGCTCCCAGCCACCTCAGCCTCGACTTGCTGGGCTCCGGCGATCCTTCCACCTCAGCCTTCCGAGTAGCCGGATCTACAGGCGTGCGCTACCACGCCCAGCTATTTTTATTTTTTTTAATTTTTTTTTATTTATTGTAGAGATGAGGTCTTGCCTAGTTGCCCAGGCGGGTCTCGAACCCGCGGGCTCAGGCAATCCACTCACCTCAGCCTCCCAAGGACATGGGATTACAGGCTGAGCCACCGAGCCCGGCGAGCTTAGTTTCTTAATCTACTGAATGATACAATGTGATGGGCAGCTGGTCCTGAAAGTAAATCAGTAGAATTATCAATATGATGTTTGCCTTATAGCTTTCTACAAAGCCAATTCAGGAAATCTGATCTTTCTATTTCCCTGCCCAATTATTTTGGGTGGATTATGTCTCTGGAAAATCTCTATCCCTCCCATTAAGAATATTTGATTAAGTATAATCTTTTCCTCCACAAGACAATCCATTTTACACTTTCTCTTGTTTATTTGGTGAAGTGGTTATTTGAGTTAAGTGTATTCCTCTAGCAGAATGCCATCACGTGGAGCTATAATGTGCTAATTTGTCCAAAATGTATGCAAAATACAGGCCAGGCGTGGTGGCTCTGGCCTGTAATCCCAGCACTTGGGAGGCGGAGGCGAGAGGATTGCCTGACCAGCCTGGGCAACTTGGTGAGACCTCGTCTCTACAATACATCAAAAAATAAGCTGGGCATGGTAGTGTGCGCCTGTAGTTCCAGCTGCTTGGAAGGCTGAGGTGGAAGGATCGTCTGAGCCCAGCAGGACTAGGCTGTGGTGGCTGTGAGTGTGCCACTGCCCTCCAGCCTGGGTGACAGAGTGAGACTCTGACTCAAAAAAAAAAAAAAAAAAGAAATGTATGAATACTTAATATCAGTGTCCCCACAATCCTTTGATACTTAGTACACAAACACACTGGCCATCGTGGCATATAGCAGTGAAGTCCAGTATGTTCAAGAGGACAAGTCACTTCTTAGGAACTCATGTTTTGCAAAGACACAGGCAATAATACATTTTTATGATAGCTTGGTAAATCTCTTGAAGAAAAGGGAGAGGTTTATGACAGAAATGGTGATAAAGCTTTAACTACATGCGTGGGTTAACTCCATGTTAGCCATTCAAGTTAACTTCTACCTATATTTATGGGCTTGATTGCATAATGGATGGAGTTTGCAGGAAGTGCCGGGAAGATAAGGTTGCATAGACAAGCTATTTAAGTTTGAAAATAAACCACAGCTCACACTGGGAAACTCGTTTACAGACAATTTTGTAACACAAATGAATACGTCATTCATTTTTTTAAAGTTTTTTTTCTTATCTCGTAGTTAACATTGGGTGATTAATCATTGTTTGAATGTGCAGCATAGTAAGTTAACAAAAAAGCATGTAGCTTCGGGGATTGATTGGCTGAGAAGTCAGTAAGTTACATTATAAAAGGAAAGAAGACATTTGATGATATTTAAACCATCCTAAACAAATGTGTGATTTGCACGTATCATCCCAGTCTGCTAGACACTGGCTTTCACCATGAGCTTCATTCAGTAATGAGACTCACTCCTACTGACAAATATTGCCTGATCAATAGATCATTTGCCACAGAAATGACTTTTTATGGTTAATGTGTAACTCATGATTGTTCTTCCTCTGTAATAGCCTACATTTTACAGTAGGGAAATACACTGTGTACACTTAGCAGCCTGAAACACTAAAACATATCCAACCCTGGTGGTATGCCTTCAGAGTAGCTTGTGTGTGATGTTGTACAATGGTTACACACATCTACGTTGTGCTCATTGCTGTTTCAGCTCTTGTTGTATGCAATTTCTTACAAATTAAGGGGAAAAAAAGAAGGAAAAACTCCTAATGGTTCCACCAGAGGTTTTAAATGATAATGTATGTAGAAGAGAAACTACTCCATTCTAATGAAAGCAAATTACCCTAAAATCTTTGTTGTGGAAAATTAAAACTAATGACATGTTCATGTTGTAATACAAAATTGCCTGTAGCCTAATTTCCCAGTGTGAGATGCAGTTTGTTTTCCAACGTAAATAGCTTGTCCATTTAATAATTTGCTTTTCCCCATTACTGCAAAAGAACCGTTTCCAATAGCTACCTTTCTATTCCATTACTTGTCAAGGACAATCTAAAGGAGTTCTGTTCTTTTCTCTGAGATAATTTTAACAGATGAAGCGAATTTTAAAAAATATTTCTACATCTAAGGGCTCTATTTTTATTATTATTTTTCTCATAGCTGAATTGATCAGCACCAATCTATTTTTTAAATACCTGTAAGTGAAACGTGCCACCTTGTTGAGTTTCAAACGGCCTGCTCCTTTAACCGGGGAGAGAGGGTTTTTAGTGACGACGGAATCAACCAGGTGAGGCAGCGTCACTGAGAGGGGTCCAGTCACACTATTGTGTGGGATGGCACCTAGGTTAGGCTGTGTAGAGAACAAAGCTAAGTACACTCTCCCCAGCTTCAGGTAAACAGGATTATGCTCTCCATCCCTGCTGCTTGGAATGAATGCAATGCCGAAACGCTAATTGCTTCTATGATTAAGGAAAACAATACAAACAAAACAAAACAAACAAACAAACAAACCCAACAAAAAAATGACTGACTTGGAACGTGTTAATTCAGTAGGGCTCAAACCTCAGATATCATTTTCCTTCATATACAAGTGCGGTTGGCTCTGTGCAGAGCTTTGTAAAATGATGAGCTTCAATGTGAACACAACACTCAACAAAATGCTGTCAGGTCTGGAAGGCAGCCGTCGGCACTGGGTCTACAGGACACTGAAGAGTGGGCGTTCCTAGCGCTCTGATCATATGGGTAGGAAATCCCATTTGGGGACTTAATATCATGCACAGTAACAAATGCAATCAGTTGGAAGGTTCCGCTTCTCAGAACAGCCTTGCCCCGCACCCAGCTTTGCCACACAGCATTTCATAAAATATGCAACATTCAAACCACCTCCCCATCAGAAGGCTTCCCTCCGCTGTTGAGAAATTCTTCCTCGTATCTAACTACACACCCGACCTGCAGTTTAGCAATTCCATTTCCTCACATCTTCAGCAATTTCTAACATTCTCCATTAACATACATCTTCTCACAGTGACCAAAAAAACCCCAGTCTGACCCGACATTAAAATGAGAGGATTTTTTTTTTCTTCAAGTTCGTCTCTCCATGCCATTCTCATATACTCTAATTGGATTGTTCAGTTGGTTTCAAATTTAAAAAGTTTTGGAAATCAATGGTTGTTTAAGTTGTGGATTCCCGTGTGGTGTTTCTAAATGTAAAGTCTGAGGAAAGCAGACTTCTGAGCTGGCGGCGTAATCATGGTTCACAGGTTAGCAAGTTCATCTCAGGAAAGGATTGGCCTTTTGTTCTGTGCTTTATAGGAGAAATAAAGCATTTGGAAAACTTAAGTCTTATTCTTCGATAAGATAACTTTTTGGACCTATGAATGTTAATGAAAACATGAATAATTACAACTTCTTGCTGCTTGGTCTAAACGCATCTTTCTACTGTAATTAGATTAGAAGGGGAACTAGAAAAGACCTTCAATAAAATGCTGTCACAGATTCCCTCCACAACCGCTTGCCTGTAATTAAGGTGCATTTACAGATCTGATATCCCTTAAAAGAAGCATTAACATCACAAAGACCAATTATTCATGGTCAAACAAAGAAGATTCAGATTCTCTGATCAAAGCGGTAATCCCTTTTACAATTGTTATTTTTGAAGTGTCTTCAAACAGAACAAACACCTTGCCTATGTAAACAGGTATAGCTGTGGCCTGATTTTCTGTTTTCAGGATCAGATTGTTTACCCATAAGGCTCAAATTCAGGATGGTATATACCCTGTTTTCCATTCCAAACTCCTGTTGCTGACACGAAGACACAACTCTTTAAAGGGAAACATTCCAAATGTGGTTTTTAGTATTCAAGCTGTTGTCATGTGATGGTCATTTTAGATTTTTAATAGTCATTATTTTTAATATTTTCTCAAAGTTACCTGTCTTTAAAAATGTCAACAGGATTTTAAAATGATCAAAGTCAGAAAAACAAAGATAATTACAGATAGCTTAGCAGGAGAGTACTGAATTTGGTTTGAGAATATTTGAATTTGAGTTTCAGTTTGGCCCCTTTCTAGTTGTAAGGCGCTGGACAAATTCCTTACCAAGTCTAGACCATTCTCTGCAATTGTAGAATAAGGATGGGTGCACGTCCCCAAGCCAGGTGGCGGGGAAGGTCAGATGTGCATCAGGACAGGAGGCCTTTTGTAAAAGCTGAAGCGTCATCCAAATAAGAGGCGTGTGGATTTAAATAAGAATATGTGTTTTCAAAGCTCATTGTTTCTCCAGATAAACGTCCTCAAGGTCCCAAGGAGTAAAAAGAAAAAAAAAAATCCTTACCACCTTATAATGGCTTATGCCAAATGTACTCCGTCAAACTCTAGCCTTGTGGTTCAAGAAAGTCAAACACGTTTTTTTTTTTCTAAAGGGCTTCTCTGAGCCCTGTAAATCTCTAAGAGAATCACAGTAGTATGAGATGTATGTCAAACATTTGACAGTAGTACTGCTTTATCCCGAGGCTATTGGAAGAACTCGTGTTCCTTTGAAAACACTTTGGGACTGGCTGCCTTTCAGCTGGGTAGGGAGCACGTAGACCCTCAAGCAAATTCGCCTTTCTGAGTCTATATTACTTGGTACAAATGAACACTTAATGGCCGCAGAGTGTCCTGAAGTAAATTCTAGCACAAGGAGTTTGCAGAAGTTTGCCACTTAAGGGTCTATACCTCGCAGCTCCATCACCAAAAATCTGAGTGACTTCAGATAAGCCTCAGGCTTCTCATCTGTGAAACAGATATAATATTTACTGCATAGATTGTGGCCAAAATGAAATAAATGTAGTTAGCACAGTGAGCTTAATAAGTGGTAGGTTTAATTTTTCCGTTCTTTTAAAGAAAGCGTGTAGATTACAAGAGTGACCTTCCCTAGGTCGCCCAGTGACATTGTTAGAAAGAGACCAACATTCTGGAGGTTACTCACCATTTGAATCCACCTCTATCAAGATTCCAGAATAGATGATTAAAGCGGCGATTTGTAAGAAGAAAAGTGACAATTACTGGAACTAATATTATTTCAATAGGAACAAGTTGAGCGAAAGTCAGACAAGCACTTTTTAAAAAATGTTTAAATGGTGTTGTTAGATTGGTAGCCTGGGGAGATGCCAGAGGCATGAGAAAAACATATCTTTAGTTGTTCCCGCCCCCCCAGGGGTGGGGGAGGGGATGGGGACTTCCAGGGGAACAAGGTCTCATCTTTACTTGCTCTTGTGAACAGGACGGTGATAGTGGCTTAGCCCACAAGCCAGTAAAAGTCATTTATGGCTCTTTGGAAAAACTGCATCGAGAGTGATTGATTTTAACCTAGATGGAAATGTTCAGCATTTATCACAGGGCTCCCTGTTGGGTTCTCTCTTGGTTCGTGTGTTTATTGACGATTTGAAGGGAAACATGGGAGGCCCACAAAGTCCAGATTGGGAGGAAAAGCTAGTATGCTGAATGGAAAAAATCAGAAATTACAAAGGTTCCGGAAGGTAGAAGGATGAGGTGGGCAGCTCTCTTATTGCTTTTTTGCCTGCTGCTTTCTTGCAGAGCACTCAGGAAACCTGTTTTTCTACCCTTAAAAAAAAAAAGTAGAATGATGAGCAGAAATGATAATAAAGAAAAAAAGGATTTTGACTCACAGTCTGGAAAATCAATTTGGGGATTACATTTCAGCTCTCTCACATCTATCAGCCCAGTGACTTAAATGCTCTGACTCTGTTTTCTGCTTCCTCATTTTGGGAATTTAGGTGATAATTACCTCAGGGAGCTGGTAATAACACAAAGGGCCCGTCCTGGGAGGCACTCAGTATCGTGCCTGACACCTACAGGAGGTTAGCTCAACAAGTACTAGGAGGAATCAAAATGAAAACAATGCTAGTAATAATAGTAAGAAACACTATGCGGAAAAAGCCGTAGGGATTTTGAGTGACCACAGGTTCAATAGTAGTGAATAGTCTGATGTGGGGCCAGTTACCTGGGTGGGTTCTATGATGCTTAGAACCCTGTTTCTGGAGACACGCGGGCCAGCTAGAATGCATTTGTGTAAGGCTGATGGGCTGGTGAGGGGCTGAGAAACCAAAGTACATGGAAAGCAAGTGGCTGGTCAAGCGTGGTGGCTCACGCCTGTAATCCCAGCACTTTGGGAGGCAGAGGCGAGAGGATGGCCTCAGCCCACGGGTTCGAGACCAGCCTGGGCAACATGGCAAGACCTCATCTCTACAATAAATAAATTAGCTGGATGTGGTGGGTCAAGCCTGTAATACCAGCTACTTGGAAGGCTAAGGCAGAAAGATCGCCCGAGCCCAGCAGGTTGAGGCTGCGTTGGCCATGAGTGTGCCTCTGCACTCCATCCTGGGTGACAGAGTGAGACTCCAATGCAAAAAAAAAAAGAAAAGAAAGTGGCTTTGTGCTGCGCCCTGGGTAAATGGGTAAAATCCTTTTAAACTTGTCACTTCCTTGAATCCTCTCTGTAACCTGTGAGGTGGATGTAGTTATCCCAGTTTTCAAGAAGGGGAACTGAGGCAGAGAGGTTAAGTGGTCATACCTCAAGGAAGAGGTGGCACCAGAACAGGAAAATGGAAACAGAAAGGCTTAGAAAAACAAGAGACACATTAATGCTATAGACATGGCATCTGAGGAATCCCTAATTGAGGAACGGCCTACGAAATAATGGGCATGTACTCCAAAAATGTCAATGTCATGAAAGACAGAGGAACTGTTCCACACTAGAGGAGATTTTAGAGACATGGACACTGAGTGCAAGGAATCATCCGAGACTTTCCTCCAAAATAGAGGGCATAATGAAGACAGTCGGTGAAATCTGATCAACTTCTCCAGATTAGATAGTCACATTGTGTTAATGTTAATTTCCTGATTTTGATCATTGTGCTGTGCTTATGTGAAAGAATGTTCTTATTCTTGGGAAACACACATTGAGACATTTATCAGTAAAAGTAAATCACATCTGCAATTACTCTCAGTAGGTTCAGAAAAAAAGAAAAGAGGGAAAAGGATAAATTGATAAAATGCAAACATTTGGGGAATCTGGGTAAAAGGTAATTGAGAATCACTTGCATTGTTCTTGCAACTGAAATTATGTTAGAATAAAGTTTTTTTTGTTGTTGCTGTTTTTGAGTCAGAGTCTCACTCTGTTGCCCAGGCTGAAGGGCAGTGGCATGCTCCTGGTCACTGTAGCCTCGACCTGCTGGGCTCCGGTGATCCTTCCGCCTCAGCCTTCCAAGTAGCTGGAACTACAGGCGTGCGCTACCACGCCTGGCTAATTTTTGATTTATTGTAGGGATGAGTTCTCGCCAAGTTGCCCAGGCTGGTCTCGAATCCCTGGTCTCAGACAATCCTCTCTCCTTGACTTCCTAAAGTGCTGGGATTACAGGCTCGAGCCACCACGCCCGGCAGAATAAAGTTTTTTAAAAGTTAAAAAGTTGGTAGGGCCATGAAAAACATTTTTTTTTTTTGAGTCAGAGTCTCATTCTGTCACCTAGGCTAGAGTGCAGTGGTACGCTGCTCACAGCCACTGCAGCCTTGACCTGCTGGGCTCAGGTGATCCTTCCGCCTCAGCCTTCCAGGTAGCTGGAACCATAGGCACGCGCCACCATGCCTGGCTAAGTTTTTGATTTATTGTAGAGACGAGGTCTTGCCATGTTGCTCAGGCTGGTCTCAAACCCCTGAGCTCAGGCAATCCTTTTGCCTCCATTTCCCAAAGTGCTGGGATTACAGGCTTGAACCACTGGGCCCCGTCCTGAAAAACATTTTAAAAGAAAACATTCTGTAAACAATTGGTAACATGGGGCCAGGTACAGTAGCTCACATCTGTAATCTCAGCACTCTAGGCGGCTGAGGGCAGAAGAATTGCTTGAGACCAAGACTTTGAGGCTGACTTGGGCAACATAATCAGACACTGTCTTTACAAAAATTAATTTAAAAAACTAGCCAGGCATGGTAATATGTACCTGTAGTCCCAGCTACTCAGGAGGCTGAGGCAGAAGGATCCCTTCAGTTCAGGAGTTCAAGGCTGCAGAGAGCCATGAACAGTTCAGGCTGCCACTGTTTTCCAGCCTGAATGATAGAGCAAGATCCTGTCTCAGAAACAAAAAGCAAACCAATATCTCCCTTCCCACAATTGGTAACACAAGATTGGAGGTAGAAAAGACTTCAGGGATGACTAGGACTATAGAGGAAGATTAGAAAGTCATGCAGGAGAATAATGAGAATAATTGGAAGATGTCATCACATTCACTCATTAATAAAATACGTTTCAGCCGGGTGCAGTGGCTCAGCCTGTAATCCTAGCACTTTGGGAGGCTGAGGTGAGTGAATTGCCTGAGCCCGCGGGTTCGAGACCCGCCTGGGCAAGCGAGACCTCATCTCTACAGTAAATCAAAAAATTAGCCGGGCGTGGTAGCGCGCGCCTGTAGTTCCAGCTACTCGGAAGGCTGAGACGGAAGGATCGCCGGAGCCCAGCAGGTCGAGGC
>CAUYQG010057633.1:0-24126 GCA_963574415.1 Tarsius wallacei
GGTAAAGTTTGGAACTTCCTTTGGTCCCCACTTTGCCTGGTTGGAGAACGGGTACCCTTATTGATGTTGTGTGCCTCCCCCTTCCCTGGCAGTGTCCCATTACTGCCAATCTCTTTCTAATAGTATTAGGATAAATGTTAAAGGTTCACTTATGAGTGAGAACATGGGGCACTCAGATCTTTGTTTCTGTGATAGATCACTGAGTATAATAGACTCTAAATCCATCCAAGTTGCTGTGAAGTCCATAATTTTTTCTTTCTTTATGGCTGCATAATATTCCATCATGTGTATGTCCAGTTTCAGTGGGCAGCATGGTTGGTTCCCTGTTTTTGCTATTGTGAATAGTGCTGCAATAAACATGCATATGCAGGTATCTTTTTTATAGAGTGATTTGTGTTCCTCCAGGTATATTCCCAGAAGGAGGATTGCTGGGTCGGAGGATGTTAGATTTTTAGGTCTTTTAGGAATCTGGGCAGTCTTTCTAAAACATATCCAAGGAAGTTGCTGCAGAACCCGGTTAAATTGGTCACATGTTAACATACTTGTTTTCACTCAGAGAAAAACTGAGAATCTGTGCCATTAAGGATTATATTTACCTATGAGTCTGTGGGGGACCCTTTCTGCTTTCCCTCTTGTTCTTAGCCCACATGTGCAATGCATGGATTCACAGCTGGTAACAGTTCTCATGGAAACTGCCCTACTGCTGACAAACTTGTTGCAAACTTAGAATGTGTTTCTGGATAAAGTTCTACAACAGAGATTATGGGTGATTATGTTCTAGTCAGTGTGCTAACCAATTTGTGCAACAACCCTCTTAAGGATTTCCCCCTCATTTTATAGATGAGGACACTAAGATTTGGAGAGAATAGGTAACTTGCGTAGGGTTACACAACTACTAAAATACAGAATCTGGACTTGATGCCAGTCTTATGCCACAGCTCACACTCATGACCTCCTTCTATTCTGAGTATTCTTTCTTCTGAATGTCAGCTCTTGGCTCTTGCAGTGTAGCAGGGCTCGAGCAAGCTCAGTGGTACTTGACCTTCACTGATGGATGAGGTTCTGTAAGTGTGAATGGTAGGGCCAACCAGCCAGGCTGGGGAAGCTCA
The DNA here is from genome assembly GCA_963574415.1 of Tarsius wallacei. Lineage (NCBI taxonomy): Eukaryota > Metazoa > Chordata > Mammalia > Primates > Tarsiidae > Tarsius > Tarsius wallacei. The sequence goes on from CAUYQG010057633.1 coordinate 1,110, forward strand.
GCTGGGCACTGCCCGCACAGACAGACAAACAGAGGGTGCTCTGTTAGGCTCTGATGTACATTTTCAATCTTTCCATCTTAGATTCTGGTGCCCCTGAGAGGTTGTATGTCTGGGCACAGCCTGAATGTCCTGACTGTGCTTGTCCTGGATGTGCTTGTCTGATCTGTGGAGGGAGAGCGGAGGGCCTTTGAGGGAAAGGATAGAGCGAGCAATGGTTAACGGACTGTCTTTACCTTATAGCTGGATCTCATTTGCCGCATACTGGAAACCAGTTGGAGGAAGCATAATCTTCATTCCTGCGTTCTCCCCTTGTACGCACGTACTTCTCACTCTGATTGCTGCCTGTTTTAGTAAAGCCCTTTTGGGACTTACTAGTTCTAGAGAATTCTCACCAGTCCCAAGCCATGTATCTTAGTTATATACTAAGATATGCCCCTGCTCTTCACCAATCCTCTTTCCTTGGCACGTGGTTGATGAGGAGGAGGGATGCACAGGCCCAGTACTGTCAAGAAGGGGAATTTCAGTTACAATTTATGGACCTACTATCTGGTTAGATTCTAGGCATTAGGCTGATGGCCACTGTCCTATTAGGTTTTCTATAGGACATGGGATTTCACGATTAGTGTGAATCCCCCCCATGTGTGGTACTCAGAGCTACTGCTTAGGACACATGACGTTTTAGAGATGAATTCCTTGGCTGAAGTGCTGCTTTGTTATTTCTGTCCAGCAATAGTCGTGGCAGTGCTGCTGAATTTGCAGTCTTTCACATCATGACCAGAATTTTGGAAGCCACTAACAGCTTATTTTTACCTCTGCCTCCTGGTAAGTCTTGGCTCATTTGTTTTTTGGTATAATATATTTGTTCTTTCTTCTTCACATGGAACCTGGAATTTGGCACATTGTCACATTAATGATGAGACCTGTATGTTGAGAAATTATGTGTCTGGTGTTACTGTAGAGATGAGCCCTGAAGTTGGTCTCTATTGACCAGCTCTCCCCCTGACTATTAAACCATGCCGTAGCTTGTTACTTTCTTTAGTGAGCCTAGGCTGGTCTCTGTGCAACCTTCTGGGATAATTTGAACCAGTGAAACGAATGCAGAGAGCTCTTTCTCTGATGCCTCCAGACCTGGTTTATCTGACTGAGATGTCTGAAGGTTAATACTCAGAAGGAAGTGGGTCTGGCTCAGGAATTTGAAACAGGACCAAGTCAGGCTTTAAAACACCCTTGGGATATGTATATACTGTCATTTATTTAATTGATCATTTGTTCATTTGATCAGTCAACAAACACTTATTAAGCAACTATTACATAGCCAGGTAACGTGCTAGGAATTGCAGCGGTTTTAAAGATTAATAAAAATCTAGTTGGGAAGATGTATATATAATCAGCATCCTTTATAAGAAATATGCTTGTGTTTGCTATAAAAAACTGTGTGCCTTAGATTTGTTACATGTAATTTTTTTTTTACTGTTTAACAATACTTAACATGAGATAACTCTCTTAACTTTTTAAGTGGACAACACAGTATTGTTAACGATAGACACAAGGCAGATCTCTAGAACTTACTCATCTTAACATAATTGAAACTTTATAGCTATTCAACAGCAATTGCCTTTTCCAGCCCCTGGCGACTGCCGTTCTGCCTTTTGTTTCTATGAGTTTGACTATTTTAGATACCTCATGTAAGTGAAATCGCACAGTGTTTGACTCTCTATGACTGGCTTGTATCACCTAGCATAATATCCTCCAGGTTCATCCATATTGTCACATGTGGCAGGATGTCTTTCTTTTTTAAGGCTGGATAATACTTCATGGTATGTATAGTCTACATTTTCTTTATCCGTTTATGTGTCAATGGACATTTAGGTTGTTTCCATATCTTGACCCTTGTGAATAATGCTGTAACGAACATGGGGATGTACATCTCTTCAAGATCCTGATTTCGGTTCTTTTGGAACTGAATGTCAGCTCTTGGCTCTTGTTGTGTAACAGGGCTCGAGCAAGCTCAGTGGTACTTGACCTTCACTGATGGATGAGGGTAAGTGTGAATGGTAGGGCTAACTAGCCAGGCTGGGGAAGCTCAGCTGGGCACTGCCCACACAGACAGACAGACAGAGGGTGCTCTGTTAGGCTCTGATGCACATTTTCAATCTTTCCATCTTGGATTCTAGTGCCTCTGAGAGGTTGTATGTCTGGGTAAAGCCTGAATGTCCTGACTGTGCTTGTCCTGGATATGCTTGTCTGATCTGTGGAGGGAGAGTAGAGAGCCTTTGAGGGAAAGGATAGAGCAATGGTTAATGGACTGTCTTTACCTCTGTAATCCCAGAAGTGGGATTACTGGATCATACAGTAATTCTATTTTCAATTTTTTGAGGAGCCTCCATACTGTTTTTCTCAGTGGCTGTACCATTTTACATTCCTACCAACAGTGTACAGGGATCCAATTTCTCCATATTCTTTCTAACACTTATTTATTTTTTTTAATAGTAGCCACCCTGAGAGGTGTGAGGTGATATCTCATGGTAGTTTTCATTAGCATTTTCATGAATATGAATACTGATGTTGAGTATCTTTTCATATAATTATCGGCCATTTTTATGTTGTCTTTGTCTTTAGAGAAATGTCTATTCAAGTCCTTTGCCCATTTTTAAGTTGAGTTTTCTTTTCTATTGAGTTGCTAGAATTCCTTTTTAAAAAAAATTTTTAGATTCAGGGGGTACATATGTGTATTCGTTATGTGGACATATTGTGTAGTGGTGGGGAGTAGGGTCTCAGGTGGCCCATTCCCCAGATGGTGAACATTGTGTTCCACAGTAGTTTCTTAACCCTAACCCCCTCCCCACTTCCCCCTTATTGGTGTCCCCAGTGTCTATTATATCCATCTTTGTGACCATTTAGCTCCAAAATATGAGAGAGAACATGTGGTGTTAGGTTTTCTGTTTCTGAGACAGTTTACTCAGGATGATGATCTCCAGCTCCACCCATGTTGCTTCAAAGGGCATGATTTCATTCTTTGTTATGGCTGTGTCGTATTCCATGGTGTATCTATGCCACATTTTCATTATCCACTGATCACTTGATGGGCAGTTAGGTTGAATCCTTACATGTTTTGGTTATTAACCTCTTTTCAGATATGTGGTTTGCAAATATTTTCTCCCATTCCATATGTTGTCTTTTCACTCTGTTGATTGTTTCCTTTGCTGTGCAGAAACCTTTAAATTCAGTATGGTCACACACTTGTACATTTTTGCTTTTTTTCTATTTAAACATTTTAATTTGTAGTTAAACATCTTTCAACAAAGTAGACTCCAGATTCAAATGGGTTTCACTGGTGAATTCTATCAAACATTTAAGAAATAAATAATGTAATACTATACCAAAACCAGACAAAGACACTACAAAAAAACAAAAACAACAAAAAAACTACAGATCAGTATTCCTTGTGAACATAGATGCCAAAAGTCCTTAACAAATATTAAAAACCAAATCCAGCAATACGTAAAGAATATAATGTATCATGGCCAAATGGAGTTTATACCAGGAACGCAAAGTTGGTAACCATCATTTTATTCACTACCTTCATGAGGTCAATTTTTTTGTCTTTTAGCTCCCAAATATGAGTGAAAACATGTGATACTTGTCTTGCTGTGCCTGGCTTATTTCGCTTCACATAGCACCCTCTAGTTCCATCCTTTTTGCTGCAAATGACAGAATTTAATTTTTCTTTATGACTGAATAATATTCCATTGTGTACATATACCACATTTTTTTCCATTAATCCATTGGTGGACATTTAGGTTTGTTCCATATCTTGTCTATTGTAAATAGTGCTGAAATAGACATGGGAGTGTAGATATCTCTTTGCTATGCTAATTTTCTTTCTTTTGGCTATGTACCCAGCAGTGAGATTGCTGGATCGTATGGTAATTTGTTTTTGTTTTGAGGAAACTGATTCCACAGTAGCTGTACTAATTTACCTTTCCATCAGCACTGTATGAACATTTTCCTCATCATAGCTCACTGAAACCTCAAACTCCTGGATTCAAGTGATCCTCCTGCCTCAGCCTTCCCAAATAACTGGCACTGTAGATGTGCACCATCTTGCCAAGCTAATTTTTCTGGCTTTTTGGTAATAACCAATTTAACTGGGTGAGATGATTATTTTATTGTGGTTTTGACTTGCATTTCCCTGATGATTAGTGATATGGAGCATGTCTTCTTTTGAAAAATGTCTATTCAGATCTTTTGCCTATTTAAAAATTGGATTATTTGGTTTTCTTGGCCAGAGTTGTTTGAGTTCCTTATATATTCTCATGATTATTCCTTTGTCAGATGGATAGTTTGCAAATAGTTTCTCCCATTTTGTAGGCCGTGTCTTTACTTTGTTGATTGTTCCTTTTGCTGTGCAAAAGCTTTTTAGATTGATCTGGTCCCATTTGTCAATTTTTGCTGTGGTTGCCTGTGCTTTTGAGGTCTTACTCAAGAAATCTTTACCCAGATGAATGTCCTGAAATGTTTCTCCAATATTTTATTCTAATAGTTTCAAAGTTCAGGTCTTTTGTTTAAGTTTTTAATTCATTTTGAGTTTTTGTGTATGGTAAAGATAAGGGCCCCTCTTCATTATTTTGTATGTGGATAGCCAGTTTTCCCAGCATTATTTATTGAAAAGACTATCCTTTCCCCATTGTGTGCTGGCACCTTTGTTGAAGTTCAGTTACCTGTATATGCATAGGTTTATGATTGCATATAAGTTCTAATGAGTGTTAAGCTTTTTGATAGCTGCTACTACTTAATATAAATCAGCTGACTTTAGTTAATTCATTCATATATATCCATCCATCCATTTTTGATTCATTTCTTCATTTTATTTTATTTTATTTTTGAGTGGCAGTTTCACTCTTGTCGCCCAGGCTGGAGTGCAGTGGCACACTCACGGCTGCCATAGCCTCGACCTGCTGGGTTTAGCTGATCCTTCTGCCTCAGCCTTCCAAGTAGCTGGAATTACAGATGCATGCCGCCACCACACCTGGCTAGTTTTTGTGATTTGTTGTAGAGACGAGGTCTCACCAAGTTGCCCAGGCTGGTCTCGAACCCCCGGGCTCAGGCAATCCTCTCGCATCGGCCTCCCAAAGTGTGGGGATTACAATCTGAGCCACCATACCCAGTCTTTTCCTTTATTTTAAACCAACATGTATCTGGTACCCATCTAGTGTTAGGTACTATTCCATGTACTTCACATAAATTAACATGTTTAATTTTCATATTGAAACCTAAGTGGTAGAAACTTAAATGGAACCCTATTAAATTGTGTTCAACCAGCTTTGACCAACAAAATGACACTTTCATGTCATTCTACTTACTATTAGTCCCATTTGATAAGTGGTGAAACTGTGGCAAGAAATGTTGAATAATTTGTCTAAAGTCATATGACTATTAAGTGAAAGAGCCAATATTCAAATCCAGGCAGTCTAGCTCTGAAATCTGTGCTTTTAACTACTGTTCTGTGTTGCCTCTTGAATTTTATATTCTAGACAAATTAGCTGATGTTGAAACATTGGCTATTTTTGGGTGCAAGGAAGCCCAGCATATCTCAGCTTCTCTGCATTTGTGGTTGATCTGATACAGTTTGGAATCTATCATGCTTCCTCCATTCATACACCTTATTTCATAAAATCTGTTTGTAGTGGAGGTACACAATGAGTTTCCCTTTCTACTTTATAGGGATTTGAAAGTGACCATTCATGAGGGGAATGGATGGTTTAAAATGATCCCAGGGGAATTTGAATTGTAAGGTACCCTCTCATAAGAGTGAAGGGACTTCATGAAAACTATATATGGCCTTCTGGCTTAAATTCTTATATGTGTCATTAACACAAAGATTTGGTAGGGGAATAAATTGACAGTTTCAGATTTGTTTATCATGGATATTCAAGCTCCTTTTAAAAGTAAATTATGCTGAGGTGAGAGGATTGCCTGAGCCCGCGGGTTTGAGACCAGCCTGGGCAACATGGTGCGACCTTGTCTCTACAATAAAATCAAAAAATTAGCCTGGCGTGGTAGCTCACACCTGTAGTTCCAGCTACTTGGAAGGCTGAGGTGGAAGGATCGCCGGAGCCGAGCAGGTTGACGCTGAGGTGGCCGTGAGTGTGCCACTGAACTCCAGCCTGGGCGACAGAGTGGGACTCCAACTCAAAAAAAAAAAAAAGAAATTAAATGGACTGGGGATGTTATTATGTCAGAAAAATCAGAAAAATCCACTTTTTATAGAACTCACATTCCTTCTCAGGGATGAGGGAAAAAACATAGACAAATGTTATCCATAGTGATTGAGAATTATTATGAGGAGATCTAATAGCTTGTGTCCACAGGTAGGTTTTTCTCCCTTTTGCTCTTAAATGTTTTTTTCTCTCATGTGACATGGAAATAGAGAGATGAGGTGACACTGGGTAATTTGTGTGTGTGTTGTTGTATACATATGTGTGTATAAATTCAGAGTGTTTATATGTGTTATGTGTAAGTGTGTTTGCTTTCCAAGTCTACTATTTGAGTTCCTAGTGTTGGAGACTTGTAATCTGAATTGGTTGAAGAAAAGAAGGTCATGAGGACTGCAAAAAGGAAGTCATGGTTTACAGTGAGGGCATGTTCCCTTTACTGGCTAAGGGAGGCCAGGAATCCTGCAGGATGATGACTAAAGCTGGGTGGAAATGATGCCTAGTTATATGTAGCCAATTTGCTGGTGCTCAGAACTGATGTACGGAGAGGAGGCCAAGACAGGCCACTGAACTTGGGATTTTACCCTAGGGATATAAGATGAAGTGTCATCAGGGATCTTTAGGACACAGCGCTGGAGAGGCAATTTGGAATCCAGAAAATCAATCTGATCAATAATCTAATATAGCCTTTCCTTCAGAAGTATTTTGTAACTTTTTTTAGTTTGGGGAAGAATTTCCAAATCCATTTGAAAAACTTCATGTTGTTGATTGCTAGTAAAATCGTGATTTTTTTTTTTTTGGACTTGGGAAACCTGTGCCGAGTGCCTCTCCAAAGTCTCCTATGAATAAATTTCTTGCTCCAGATGAAGTATCATCTGACCCTTGATGTTACCCTAACTTTGGACTGTCTCACTGCTCATGATTTATGTGTCTAGAGAGAAAATTCCATAATTTCTGTGAATTCAAGCCCCTGCTCATTGGGCATCATTCCTTTGCTGTGTACATTTCTAGGAGTAGGCGATGACTCTTCCCTGTCCTTCTCACATTCAGTTAGTTGCCAAGCCTGTTACCATGCCTCTCTGACTCCTTCCCTCCTTGTTTACTGTTAGTGCCTCTATTACCACTTGTACCTGTTCAGGCAATAGCCTCCCTACAGGTCTTCCTACCTCCTGTAGCAAATTCTTACTCCAGTCCATTCTTTACCTGTCACCATATTAATATTATAAAAGTAAACTCAAGTCCCCTTTCTGTCCTCAAAAGCTTTCAGTGCCTCTTCAAAGTCTCCTATGAATAAATTTCTTGCTGTCATTCAGCATTCAAACCCTGTCACATACACTCTATAGCACAGAACTGATCACATTTTTAAAATGATTTATGTGTCTAGAGAGAAAATTCCATAATTTTAAAAATAAACATTTTTAAAATGTTTATTTTGGTGGTATTTGATGTATGGGAGCAGCAGTTGTGCCTGTTGTGTTCATTATTGTATCCCCCAGCTCCTTGCCCAGTGTGTGGAAGGGATTTGCTGAATAACTTAACCTTTCCTCTTAAACATTTCCTCTCATTTAAGGTTCTAACTCAACTGGATCACTGGAGGTTTTCTGGATACGCTCCATTCTTTCTTACCTTGGGGCCTCTGTTCATATTGTTGTATCAACACAGCTACCAGTTATTGGGGCAGAATGATGTCCTGGTTAAAAGGCTAGGCTAAGACCCCATTGCCTGCATTCAGATTTCAGCTCGCCACTTATGATTTATATAATCCTTGGCAACAGCTTTTCTTCTTCTCCTTTTTTTTTCTATTTACATACACCTAATCTTCTTAGCTCCTGTGAATCTCTGTTTCCTCATCTGTGAAATGAGAATCTAGGAGTTCCCACTCCATAGTTTTGTATTAAGCTCAAATGAGCAAGTGCACAAATGGAAGGCCTCAGTACATGTCCAGAACTAGCCCTTGTTGATTATGCCATGTTCTGGGCTCTTTATAGACCTGGCTCTGGTTCTCAGAACAGCCTGGTGGTTCCCTTTTAGGGATGAGGAAATGGAGGCTTAGTTACCTGCAACTGATAAATAACACAGCAGGATCTAGCCTAAGTCTGCTCATGCAGAACCTCTACCATCTCCACTCAGTGTGTTCTCTTGTCTCAGTTCCACTCAGGAATTGAACTTACCCTGCAAAACTTCCCTAAAACTTCTGAGAAAGCTTTTCTGATTCTTTCCTGGTCTGATATCTTTTCCCAGGCTTGCTTTTATCTTTTGTCATTGTCAGTGTACTGAGAGCTCTGGGTTTGGGTGGGTAGCCCTCTCCATGACACTTAGGCTCAAGAGAGTGCCTGCCTCTCTATTGAATTCCTATAGATTTGCTATCTGGCCATGTCATTTAAATTCTCTTTATTTTCTATAATTTAGTCCAAGTAGACTCCAAAAGTCTTTCTCTAAGGCATAACCGAAGATCAGGCATATAAACTGTTTCTTCCCTTTTGGCCCCAATTTTTTTCCCTTCAGCAAAATGGTCTCCATCCCAACAATTCTGAGTTTGAAGTGTTTCTGTTCTTTTTTGCTATCTTACTGTAGAGTTACAAACTTATTAAACTGTAAAACTTTTTTGAGTTGGAGTCTCTGTTCCCCAGGCTGGTGATCATGGCTCACAGAAGCCTCAACTTTCTGTTCTCAGGCAATCCTTCTGCCTCAGCACCACAAGTAGCTGGCACTACAGGTGTGCACCACTATGTCTGGCTAATTTGGGTGTGTGTGTATGTGGACACTATGCCTAGGCTGGTCTTGAACTCCTGGGTTCAAGGAATCCTCCCACCTTGGCCTCCCAAACTGTTGGAATTATAGGTGTGAGCCACCTGGCCCAGCCTAGTAAAACTGTTTTTAATTGAGCAGGCTTTGCTCTTTTTTTTTTCTAGAAAGGGACTCAAGGAAAAGGGAATATATACCTACTGGGAACTTAGTATATACCCAGTACAATATTTAGTTGTGATAATACAAAGAAGGAAACTTAGACCTTGTTTACAAGAAATTTAGTTGGTTCCTGGTGCCAAGCACTGAGTGAAGGGCTTTATTAACATGATCCAATCTATCCCTCTGGAATGCTGGATATGCTGGCTAATTGTGTTTACCCTCCTGGGTCTCTCATCCTAGGTTTTCATACTCTGCACACCATTCTTGGGGTCCGCTGTCTCCCTCTGCATAACTTCCTGCATTACATTGATAATGGAGTGTTGCTTCTCACCGAAACAGCCGTTACAAGACTCATGAAAGGTAAGAGGTCCTGAGTGCTAGTCCCAGCCTGAGCACACACCTAGGACTGACTTCCTAGGTGTGTGACCTCTGCAGTCACAAAGGGCCTGGCTGTACTCAGAAGGGTCCCATGTTTGGTTTAATGTTCTGCATTCAATCTTAACATTTTTAATAATATTTGATCAAGGTCCTCCTCATGTTCCTTTTGCACTGGGCTCCATAAATGATGCAGCTGGTCTTGTGAGCATATTTCATTTCCCATAACCATCCTTTGGGCCAACTGAAAGTGCCCTCCAAGAGGCCTCAAGAGATTTTTCAATCCACATACAGCTATTAGATTCCTTTTTTGTGCATAAGGGCACTGAGCCTCGGAGACTACGTAGGCTTGTTTCTCAAGAAATTGTCATGTAATGGCTTATTTTTAGCTGATTGACTCTGTCATCACCAAGTTCAGACTTGAAATGCAAGAAAAATTAGATGCAGTCCTTATTCAAATTTGAACTTAAAGGTCTTCAGTGGAATCATTCACATAAATTATTCAATTATGTTATTGTAATAGATGAGCTTTGTTAAAGCATTTGCCATTCCTCAAGGTATCTTCTATTTTAAGTTAGTCAGTTAAATTGATTTGCACCTGGGAGCCTGTTATTAAAAAATTCTTTTTCATTCAGAGAATCACAAAGTAAAGTTTTCAAAGGTTTGTTAGATTAGCTTGAGAATACAAGGTTGGAATATATATTATCAGGATGAAACACTCAAGTATAAATAACTTGCTGAGGTGTTAAAATGGATATTTCTGTTTTGTTTGCCAATCTCTAACCTTCTTGCAGATCTGGACAGTACAGAGAGAAATGAAAAACTAAAATTCAGCATCATCGTACGGCTTCCTCCGGTAATCCTGAGTTATATTTTATTTTCTCCCTAAGCCTTGGCATGATCCTCCTTCACTTTCTTCTTGCAAGAAGAGCATTTACTTGTTTTGGGTTAAAGTCAATTAAACTTTTTCACTTTTCTACTTTTTCCAAGAAATCCCATCCATCTCCACCCCGCTGTCAGCTGCTTCCCGCTGGGCCTACAAAGTTCTCGCTCCTCTAGCTTAGCCTTGGCACAGCCTAGTGAGAACATTTAGCCCTTTCCTCCTCTTAGGAAACCACACTAATATCTACATCTGAATCTGAGAGGGAGGGGCAGGGGAAACATATGCTTTGGTATTTAAACTGATAAGAAATTTAAATACAGGTGAGGTCAGAAGTTTCAGGAACTGGCATTTCTACCACAGCAGGAAAACATTCCCAGGTCAAAGGAAGAATGAGAAACATGAGGGAAAGAGTTATAAAGGCACTCCTTTTTTTTTTTTTTTTTTTGTGGGGGAGATTAGCTCTGAGTCAGAAATATTATGAAAATAAGAAATTCCATCGCAAGGTCTTCTGAGCCTCTGACTCAGAAACTTCCTGACCTTAAGAGCCTTGACCAGCTCTGTCCACTGTTTACATACCTGGAGCATTTGCACCTCTGGCGCTGTCCTCCCAGGAAGGGATGTTCTTTGCCTTGTGGACCTGATTGGCTTGCTCTTAACAGCCCTTCCTCCTCAAGACTTACTTTAGCAAAGGCAAGAATAGAAAACAGCATATTTTTCAGAGCTAGAGCTCTCTGGGGAACACTGTTGAACATTTAGTTTGGGCTCCAAATTAGATTTTTTTTTTTTTTTTTTTGCCCTGTACTCTCAGGGAATTAAAATTTTCTAGGCAAGACAGAGGCAGAGAAGTTGATATAAACATGATATAAATGAAACACCCTTTCGGTTCCTGTCAAAACATCACTTAGAGTTGGTGTGCCCATCTCCAGTGTTGAAGAGCAGTAGATAAACTCCACTTCAGAAAAAAGAATTTGGCAACATCAACATATGAACTACTTTCCTCAAGGCAGCATTTGAGGGAATGTTTATTCAAAATTCAAAAGCATACTTTATAGGAACGTGGCCTTGTTCCAAGGGTCCTTAATCATGAAAGGTCTATCTGTTAGACTAGCTACTTTGGAATAATACTTTTAGAGTTATGAATAGATGTAAGGTATGTTTATTTAATGCAGTGTGAGATATGTTTTCCTCTACATATTTTTAATTTGCATAATAGCTTATTGGTCAGAAGATCTGTAGACTCTGGGATCATCCTATGAGTTCTAACATCATTTCGCGAAACCACGTGACACGACTACTTCAGAACTATAAGAAACAGGTGAGTCCGTGAAAGCACAGCCAACTAAATGTTGTTTGGATCCTATATACCCATTTCAACATAAGCAAATGATAGCAATTGCCGTTCTTATCGTTTTATTTAAATGTGTGCTTGTTCAGAATCAAAGAACTGAATACCGCATGTTCTCATTCATAAGTGGGACCTGAACATTAATCACATTAGCACAAGGGGGTATCAGCAGTCGCTGGACGCTGCCAGGGAAGGAAGGAAGGGGCCAAGGGGGAGGGCATATAACAACAAAAAAGGGTACCTGGTCCTAAACCAGGGGAAGTGAGGACCAGTTGGAGGCCCAAATGTCACCTGCATGCAGCTCACTTCTATAGCTAATCCTGAGTTGTACCCCACATCTCTATAAAAAAAAAAAATCTGTGCTTGTTGTGGAGAATCAGTTTATTCCAGAAGTGGTTTTCCTTTTAGCCACGGAATGCTATGGTCGACAAGTCGTCATTCAGCATAGAATTTCTGCCTCTGAACTACTTCATCAAAATTCTGACAGATATTGAGTCCTCCAGTCAAGGTATTCACTCCTCTATTTGCAGGGATTTCCTGCTTTCCCTGTGACACATCAGTCATTCCCTATTCATTTCTGCGAACTGTTTTCTTTCTAAAATACTTTTTACTTACAAGTAGGTCCTTACTGCAACTGATTTTCATTAGCAGTGCACAACTTACTACTACTATTCAAACTTAGAACGAGGTACAGCAGTTTGATTCTGTCTGAACAACTACCAAACTGAAATTCAGATGGCTAAATAATATATTCTGAGTTTTGCTACCAATTTTAAGTATCGCTAAAGCATTTAAGAGTGAGTAAATTATCAAAGAAATAATCACCTTTGAAATTTTAAAAAGACTTAAAGGGGTTTAAAGCTTGTTTGGTTGATGCAAATACTTTTTCTCCCTGTTAAAGCTTAACACATTTTAACACCACATTCTCAGAGTAATATGTTTTACTAAAATATACAATACTTAGAATTTCAATGAGTTGTGGGCACAAAGTTATAAATATTTCATGGCTCCATGGTAACTGTTTCTTCTCCACCCCTCCCCCCCTTTTTTTTCCAGCTCTGTATGCTTTTGAAGGACATGACAATGTGGATGCAGAATTTGTAGAGGAAGCAGCTCTGAAACACACCACAATGCTCTTAGGCTTATAAAAGAAAAAATGTAATTGGATCTGCTTCTGATCTTTTAATTTTGCTCATTAACCTCACTCTTGAGTGCTTTAGCGATATTTAAAATTGGTAGCAAAACTCAGAATGTATTGTTTAGCCTTCTGAATTTCAGTTTGGTACTTGTTTCAGACAGAACCAAACTGCTATACCTTGTTCTAAATTTGAATAGCTGATGAGTCCAAGGAGAGACACAATGGCATAAATGATGTTCTTCCTAGGTGCTTATCTTCCTAGTAGCTTAATAGGCCAAAAGCTAGTCTCAGTTGCACTGTGAAATAAAATGTGCCTTAAAAATGTGGGGAACAGTGCCTAGAAAAGCAAAAACTAGGTGTGTCATTGAAATAATGTATAACAAGCAGAAAAATTAAATGCTGCATAAGGACACTATTTGGAAAGAGGCTACTTTAAAAAAAATTGAATTTGGATCAAACCAAATCTGCCATCTCCAGTATGGAATAATTTGTATATGACATATAGTAGTTTGTACTTAGTATTTAGAGTAGGATTTGTCTTTGTGAGTTCAGATGAAACTGTATTTAATTTTTTTATATTTATAAAAGTTTGGTTTAGTAAGATTTTTATCATTAAAAAACACTGAAGTTTTGACCTGACTCTTTCTGTTTTTGAACATAGCCTTTTTATTTGAGCCAGGAATCATAAGACCATGGACATATTTCTCCAAAGGCCCCATGACACCTAACTAGTTCTACCATTTGTCTTTTTCTCTCTCTGCAGTGACTTCATTCTGACCCATAAATACAGTTGCTGTCCACAGTCAGCACATGACCCTTTGCTTTTCTCTCTTCACACTGAACTTGGTGAGATTTTAATGATTATAAATATTACTAGCTGGTATGATCATTCAACTTTTCTTTTCTTTTTTTTTTTTTTGAGTTGGAGTCTTATTCTGTCACCCAGGCTGGAGTACAGTGGCACACTCAAGGCTACCCCAGCATCGACCTGCTAGGCTCCAGCGATCCTTCCACCTCAGCCTTCCAAGTAGCCGGAACTACAGGTGTGTGCTACCACACCCGGCTAATTTTTGATTTATTGTAGAGATGAGATCTCGCCAAGTTGCCCAGCCTGGTCTTGAACCCCCAGGCTCAGGTAGTTTGCTTACCTCGGCCTCCCAAAGTGCTGGGATTACAGGCTGAGCCACCAAGCCCAGCCCAACTTTTCTAAAATCATCATTGTATTCTACAAATTGTCCTCTCCTATAGAATTTCCCCTTTTTGGTCAATTATTTATGGTCACCAAGACCCAATTTTTTTTTTGAGTCAGAGTCTCACTCTGTTGCCCAGGCTGGAGTGCAGTGGCTCGATCATGGCCATCTTAGCCTCGACCTGCTGGGCTTAGGTGATTCTTCTGCCTCAGCCTTCCAAGTAGCTAGAACTACAGGTGCATGCCACCACATCCGGCTAATTTTTTTCATTTTTGGAGAGGTGAGGGATCGCCAAGTTGCCCTGGTCTCAAACCTCTGGGCTCAGGTAATCCTCTCACCTCCACCTTGCAAAGTGCTGGGATTACAGATCTGAGCCACTGTGCCTGGCTAAATTTTTAAAAATAGAGACCAGGTCTTGCTGTGTTGCCCAGGCTGGTCTTGAATTCCTTGCTGTGTTGCCCAGGCTGGTCTTGAATTCCTATGCTCAAGCAATCCTCCTTCCTTTGCCTCCCAAGGCACTGGGATTTCAGGTGTGAGCCACTGCACCCAGCTCCAAGACTCAAAATCTTGGAGCCACATCAGCAGTGCAATGCTGATTCTTTCTCCTGGTAAGGTCATTATCTTCCAGTCCCTACTTTCATTCATTTCTTTGCACACCTGTATTGTTCACATTGCTTCCTAAGGTCTAATTTACCCAACATGTATTTGAGATTAAACACTAGTTTGATCCTGTCACTCTGCTCATAATCTTTCAATACCTTGTCATTCATTACAGGATAAAATTCAAACTCCTTGACATGCAAGGTCTCCCAAATTCCAGTCTTCTATGACATGGATATTCTATTCTAACCAGGCCAGTTCTCTGGGCCTTGAACACAACTTTTGTCTTATCGTCAAGCCTTGCTCAGGGTACTTCCACCTACCTGGATTCCCTCTCACCTGTTAAAATCTTGTTCATGCTTAAGAGCCAGATAAACTGTTCCATCTGACTGTGATCCAGGCCATTCCAGCATGTAGTAGCACCTTCCTTCTCTGAACCAGTAGCACACGTATATATCCCTTTGTGAGTTTTAAACATTTTTCCATTCTTAGGTTGTTCAAACTTCCTACCTATGCATTTTTGGAATCCTCAATGACATGAATAATTCCTGCAACACAGGAACTATGCTTGAGTATGCAGTATTTTTTTGTGTTAACGAGGCACTCCCAAGTAATTGCTTTATAGTGATTTCACAAAGCAATCAGGTTAGATTTAGAATGCACAGACTGAGAATGAGATTAAATTTCCCTCCAATCTGGCAGGATGAGGGCTTGGAACAGGTTGATTTAACAAAATAAAGAGATGTGTTATTTCTCACTCCCAGAGTTGTGAAATAAAATTCATAACTGCTACCAGTATGAAATAAAGATACTTTCAGCATATTAGTGAGTATAAAATTTCAAATTTCAAACTTCAAACCTATTTGTGTATCCTCATACAGGAGAAAAATAGAATTAGGAAAATACACTTGGGTGAAATGCAATAAAATTAGAGTAATGAAGTGGAACTGGCCTCATAAATTCTTTCACTTGCAAAGTTATAAATATTTTCATGGAGATTTTGAAAAATCTGGCATCAGAACTTAAAAATCATGAGTTTCTTTGCAGGTTATATTGTGAAAAATCAATTTATAAGAAAGATAAATTAGAGTGTAATTATTTTTGTAGCAAAAAGACTCACCATAATACCACTTTTAGAAACAGTAAACTTTGAGCTAAGATTTGACTGGAGTATTAAAGGGAGAGTGCTGGAGTACAGCAGGGGAGTGGAAATGTGATGATTGGAAATAAAGGAGGGCACCCAGCCTCTGCAGCTCTGTCTTCCCTGCCCAGATCACATCTGCTTGGACTCAGGTAGAACTTCCTGTTACAGGGAAAGGTAAGCAGAAGATCCCCACCAGTCCCCACTGCCACTGCAAACACCACAATCCTTACAACAAGAAAATCCCACAGTCCTCACAAGTCTTGAGCCCAGTTTGGAGAGTTGCCAGGAATTCACACAGCTGCATTGCCCTGGGTTAGAAGCACAGGTATGTACTCCCCACTTACCCCTTGTGAGTCAAGCAGCTGTAGCACAGCGCCATCTTGGTTTATTGTGGAGAGGAAGTCTCACCAGTTTGCCCAGGCTGTTCTTGAACCCCTAGGCTCAGGCAATCCTCTAGTCTCCACCTCCCAAAGTACTGAGATTACAGGTGTGAGCCACCATGCCTAGCCTATGGAATTCAGTTATCTTAATAGCAAAAATTCCTAACAATCCCATTAAAAATGGGCAAATGATCTGAACAGACGTTTCTTAAAAGAAAATATATAAATGGTGTATGGAAAAAATGCCCAATACCACTAGTCATCAGGGAAATGTAAATCAAAACCACAATGAGATATCATATGACCCCAGTTAGAATGGCTATTATCAAAAAGACAAAAAAGTAACAAATGCTGGTGAGTAACAAAAGCAGAGAAAAGGGACCTTTTTTGTTTCCATTGGCAGGAATATAACTGGTACAGCCACTATGGACAACAGTATGGAGGTTTCTCCAAAATGATCTTGTAATACCATTACTGGGAATATAGGATATATATAATACGATCTCATAATACCATTACTTGGGAATTTTTCCAAAGGAAAATAAATTATTACATTGAAGTTACAATTGCACTCCCATGTTTACTGCAGTACCATTCACAATAACCAAGATGTGAAATCACCTAGGTATCCCAAAACAGATGGATAAAGACAATGTGCCATATATACACAATGGAATGCAATTAAGCCATTAAAAAATGAAATTCTATAATTAACAGAAATACAGATAGAACTGGAGAATATTATGCTAAGTGAAATAAGCCAGGAACAGAAAGTTAAACACCACATGCTCTCACTCAGATGTGGAAGCTAAAAAATGATCTTATAGAAGTAAAAAGTAGAATAGAGGATGCTAGACACTAAGAAGGGTAGGAGGAAGGGAGGGATAGGGAGGGACTTGTTAAAAGGTACGGAATTACAGCTAGATAGGAGGACTGAGTTCTAGTGTTTTATACCACTGTAGGATGACTGCAGTTAACAATAATATATAGTTTCAAATAGGTAGAAGGAGATATTGACTATTTCCAACACAAAAAAATGATAAAATTTGAGATGATAGATATGCTAATTACCCTGATCTGATTACTATACATTAAGTGTATTGAAACTATGTACCCCATGAATATATACAATTTTTTGTCAATAAAAAAAATAATAAATAAATAAAAATGACATTTCTCTACTGCTTTTTACATGATTTATATTTGACAATATTAACAAAGTGAGTTATGCCTTTGTGATACCTTGGCTATTTTCTTTTTTTTTTTTCTTTTGAGTTGGAGTCTCACTCTGTCGCCCAGACTAGAGTGGAGTGGCATGCTCCCAGCCACCGCAGCCTCGACCTGCTGGGCTCCGGCAATCCTTCCGCCTCAGCCTTCTAAGTAGCTGGAACTACAGCTGAGTGCTACCATGCCCAGCTAATTTTTGGTTTATTGTAGAGACGAGGTCTTGCCAAGTTTCCCGGGCTGGTCTCGAACCCGCAGGCTCAAGCAATCCACTTGCCTCGGCCTCCCAAAGTGCTGGGATTACAGGCTGAGACACCAAGCTCGGCCTGTTTTCTTTTTCAAATAGTCATTCTATCTTTTTAAAGTGCATATATTGAATAGTATTTTTTTTTCTTTAATAAACAAAGACCAAGTGGGGACCAAAGTCAGGCCCAAACTTTACCTATACAATGACCATTTGTATACCTAATCCTGAATCGTACCCCACATCTTTATTTATTTTTGTATGTAAACTTAAATTGTCAGCTATTGATTGGATGTCTCTTTAAAACTTCTTATTGTTAGGTAAATGTTTGAAATATCTACATATGTCTCTTGTGATGCATTTTGCTAAGAGTTTTTTCATTTGCTAATACATTTACTTGTTTCTGATATTTCAACACCATGCTATTAACATTTTCTTGGGATAAGTTAAATTTTTAAAAAGGCTGGGCTCAGTGGCTCAGCCTGTTATCCCAGCACTTTGGGAGGCCTAGGCTAGTGGATTGCCAGAGCCCGTGGGTTCGAGACCCACCTGGGCAACTTGGCGAGACCTCGTCTCTACAATTAAAAAATAAAAATTTTAAAAAACCCCACTGCTTTCATTTAATGTTCTTCGAAAGACAACTTTTTTCTTTTTCTCTCAAAAATAGCTCTTGTGAGGTAAGTAATACTGAAAGATAAAAGGCTTACTCCAACACATATGACATTATATTGTGATGAGAAATTAATTTTATGCTTTGTTTTTATGCAAATTATAGTCCAGTATTTTCTACAATACCCCACATCTTTAAAATAAATAAATGAATAAAGACCACTCTGCCAATTTCTATACTTCATAAAATTGATTTATTTTTAGTGCATTTTTATAGCACCTTGCTTACTACATATTTCTAAAATGGAGTCAATATAAAGAGTGGACAAGAAATAAACAAGCAATTCAAAGATATGTGTTGACATAATTGTAGGACAATTCTATGTCCTACTCAACATCGTGTAAAATGTAGCTGGGGGTAAATGAAAATCATGTTGCACTCTGTTGTTGATTAATTGTGGTCACCCTACTTATCTGTGATTTTAGAACTATTAAGCTTACATTTTCCAGCTGTGGGTACAAGGCAGGCAGGTTGAAGTCCTCTCCTTGAGGGGCCTGGATTGGTTCACATATTCAGATTTCAATTGGCTTTACAACAGGTTTCCTTATGTGTCTCATATTGGCTCCGGGTTCACCGGGCTTAAAAGGAGCCAACGCGCCATAAGGTTTTGGCAAAGGAAGAGTGGCATCAGCTTCTGGGATGTAGGCATTTGGACGCTGCTCTGCAGTCGTGTGTACACTGTTGGGCAGCTGGCGATTATCTGCTTCTAAGAACTCCTGCAAAGAATGATTTTTCTTTTCAGTTTTCTGAAAACTCTGGTGAAGTCATTTCATCCTTGGGTCTCAAAAGACATAACTGGATTTGAGCAGTCTTTGGCTGTGCTAGCTGATACTCCCCAAAGGGGAGGAAGGGTAGAAGGGTGGAGTCACCAAAGACACAGATGCATGCACACATGTGCACACACACACACAAAGTCACATCTCACTGGAATGGGCTATATTGCTTCAGTATTACAATGTTCCTGAGGTTTAGGACTTTTCAAAAACTGTTTGGAGGGTCCTGAATGCACTATGTTCCAACCTCAACAACTGTCACAAAGCACAAATTATTTTCCTATTTTTGATAAAAGTTGGAACAACATATTTTCTGGTAAGTCATTGATGAATGAATGTTACAAATGGAAGAGAAAAAGGAGTAAGGTGGAACCACAGGAGAAAAATGGTCAGCAGTTTACTTTGAGCCTCAAGTCTTCAAGATTTTGCCTGCGCCTCTGGAAAACAGGGAATCTCTTAATGGCACTAAAAAGAGCTCTACAAGATGGAGTTTGATAAATCATAGCAGGGCACCATAGGTAAAATCTGAATGCCCTAAAAAGTGTAGCCCAGGTGGTGTAGAAATGACAAATCAGAACTTATGCTTATGTAGTCCTAGTGTGTGTTTAGAATGCAGCTTTTTCTAAGGTTTGGGAGTGAATAGTGATTCAGTGACATCCACTTGACAGTCTTTTTTTTTTTTTTTTTTTTTGAGTTGGCATATAACTCCGTCGCCCAGACTGGAATGCAGTGGCCGCTCCCGGCCACCGCAGCCTCGACCTGCTGGGCTCCGGCGATCCTTCCGCCTCAGCCTTCCAAGTAGCCGGAACTACAGGCGTGCGCTACCACGCCCGGCTAATTTTTTTGATTTATTGTAGAGATGAGGTTTCGCCTACCCAGGCGGGTCTCGAACCCGCGGGCTCAGGCAATCCACTCACCTCAGCCTCCCAAGGCGCGGAATTACAGGCTGAGCCACCGAGCCCGGCTAACAGAAACTTTCTATGAGGAAGACTTGATGGCAGATCTATCAGACTAGACAACAACTTTAAAACAACTGCTTTAAGATGGTTAAATAAAGAAAAAAAAGACTTGGAAAAAGTCAAGAAAACAATGTATGAACAAAATAGACCAATTTCTCAAATTCACATGAAACATTTTCCAGTATTAACAATATGTTAGGCCACTAATTATCTCAATAGGTTTAAAAAGGGAGTTATTACACAAAGTATCTTTAACAACAGCAGGATGGAGTTAGAAAGCAATAAAAGAAGGAAAACTTAAGAAATCATAAATTTGTGAAAATTAAATAGCACACTCTTAACCAATAGATAGAAAACAAAATCACAAGAGAAATTAGAAGATACCAGAGACAAGTGAAAAGGGAAAGACAACACACCCAAATTTATAAGTCACAGGAAACCAGTATGTAGCAATAAATGCCTACATAAAAAAAGAATAAAGATCTCAATTTAACACCCTAACTTAATGACTTCAGAACTAGTAAAAGATCAAATTAAATCCAAGGGCAACATAAAAAAGAAAATTATATATATTAGAGCAAAGATAAATGAAATAAGAGTGAACAATCTGACAAGAAAATTATACAAAGAATCCCATTTACAATAGCACTAAAAATAATCACATACTTAGAAATTAACCAAGAATTTGAAAGCATTGTACAATAAAATTACAAAGTACAGCTAAAAGAAAGCATAAGTAAATATAAAGGCACTCATGTTTATGGACTGGAAGACTACTACCCAAAACAATCTACAGTTTCAATGCAATCACCACCAAAATACCAATGATTTTTTTCATGGAATAGAAAAATTCATACGAAATCTCAAGGGACCTCAAATAGCTAAAACAATCTAGAAAAAAGAACAAAGTTGGAGGATTAGCATTTCATGATTTGACTTACTACATAGCTGAAGTAATCAAAATGTGGTGGTCCTGTCAGAAAGACAGACATAAGAAAAAAATGGGTTAGAATAGAAAATCCAGAAATAAACCCTCACATTTATGATCAAAATATCATTGATAAAGATGCCAAGACCATTCAATGAGGAAAGGGGAGTCTTTTCAACAAATAGTGATGGAAAAATTGTATATCCTTATGTAAAATAGTGAGGTTGAAACTTTACATAACATCATATACAAAAATGATCTCAAATTGATTAAACACCTAACTGTAAGAGCTAAAAATATAACATTCTTAGAAGAATATATAGAGAAAACATGTCATATCATTGTATTTGACAATGATTTCTTGGATATGACACCAAAGGCACAGATCACATTAGAAAAAATAGACATATTGGATTCATGAAAGTTAAAAATGTTCTGCAAAAGGTCACTATCAATAGAGTAAAAAGACATCCCTCAAAATGGGAGAAATGTTTGCAAACTATATATGAAAAGCCATGTATTATGTAAAGGATTTATATTCACAATATAGAGAGAATTCCTAAAACTGAACAACAACAAAACAAACAACTCAATTGAAAAACGGGCAAAGGATTTGAATAAACATTTCCCAAGGAAGATGTACACATAGTTAATATGAAAAGATGCTCGATATCACTCATTATTAAGGAATTTCAAATACAAATCACAATAAGATACACCTCACACCTATTAAGATGGCTACTATAAAACATAAGATAACAAGCATTGGTGAGGATATGATAAACTGAAACCATTTGGGCACTTTTGGTGGAAGAGCAAAATGGTACAGCTGCTGTAGAAAACAGTACAATGGGGAACCCCCCAAACAAGCAGAATTTTTTTGGAGAGCAGATCCCTTGCAGTACAGGCTTTTCCCTCTAGATAAATGTTGTAGGAACCCATCAGCATCAGCATACCAGCTAGCATTGTTGTGAGAAGCCACGTCCAGCTTCAGTAAATCTGGGGTTTTTTTGGAGTTCTTTCATTGCATTTGTCATTTCATCATGGGTGCTTCAGCAGTTTTTCAACCAAAAGCAGCATGACCCTTGTGCCCCTCCCTCCCTGTTCACTCAATCTTCCCTGAGCAGCTTTTTATTTGTTGTTTCCTCACATGAAAAGTGTCCTCAGAGTTAAACAATTTTGCCAATGTGGAAGAGGTGAAACAAAAAACCCACAGAAGCACTAAAAGCATTAAAATTGGTGAATTCAAAAACGGGTTTGAGCAGTAAAGAAAGCATCTTGATAGGTGTATTGCATCAAACGGATAATGTTTTGAAGGTGACTGAAGTTTAAACATGTAAGAATAAACACACAACGTTTAATAAATAAATGTCAGGGTGTTGGGGGGGGCCTCTCATATAGCAGTTTTTAAAAAAAAATTAGATAGACTTGCCATATAATCTAGCAATTTCACTCTTGTTGAAACAAATCTTAATGAAACACCTATACTCTCATGTTCATAGCAGTATTATTCACAATAGCTAAATGTAGAACCAATCCAAGGATTTACCAATGGATGAATAAATAAGCAAATTGTGATATAGACATACAATGGAAACTTAAAAGGACAAAACAGTTCTGCCATATGCTACAAAAATAAGTTAACCTTGAGAACATAATGCTACATTAAACAAGTGATAAAAAGACAGATACTGTATTATTCCCCTTATTTGAGGTATTTAGAGTAGTCAAAAAGCTTAGAAAAAAAAGTAGAATGGTTGTGGGGGCAGGGCTGAGGGAGATATTGGGAGTTATTGTTTAATGAGTATAGAGTTTCACTTTTGCAAGATAAAAATGTTCTGAGTATAGGTGGTGGCTATGGCTGCATTGCAATATGAATGTTCCTGATATCAATAAGTTGTATGCTGAAAAAAATAGTTAAGATAGTAAATTTGATGTTATATATATTTTACTAAAATAAAAAAGCTGAAAAGCAAAGATGGGGATCGTAATTTCAAGGGCGAAAATTTGACACCATAGCCTTAGTTCTGGTTAAAAAAAAA
>CAUYQG010057635.1:0-10216 GCA_963574415.1 Tarsius wallacei
ATGGCCTTCACTGCCTGTGTTCAACCCAGCGTTGTGGTGTTGGAGTCAGCAATCACTGCAGCAGTTCTTCCTGAGAGATCTGCTGATTTTAGAAAATGGCACTTAGGTTCTGCACTCCGGGAAACACTAGAGTCCAAGCAGAGGAGCTGTGGCTTCACCAGGAGGGCCCTGACCACTTGCTCTCAAGTCCCCCCCACTCAGTCAACCTCTCACACTCCTACTTACACACAGAACATATGCACATGCAGAATTGTCTATACAATCACTCATATACACAGGAACTCATGCAGTCTGACTCGCTATTCCTCCATCTTTCTAGACCAAAATTCCTTCAAGCAAAATAAATTATTTCTAAGATTGCAACACTAATTCTTATCCAAATTTCCAGCTGTCAGCCTGCTCTGCAGATTTTGAATTTGTAAGCCCCCAAAATTACAAGATCCTATTCTGAGAAGGAGGGAGGGGGAGAGAGAGAGAGAACCACATGCCAGTCCCTCTGCTTGTTATTCTTAGAGGTCCTCATCTTGTTCAAGCAAATTACCTCATCCTTTTCTTGGCTTCCTGTCTGTTCTTTTCCATCTCTTTGATGTATTTTATTATTTTTTCTGGAATCACTGAATGATCAATCAATTAACAAATTCCAATTGCTTATTCAGCCTCTACTCTGCATACCACAGTAGAAATCTATAAAATGATGAAATCTTGACCTGGTAGAGTTTATATTTTTAGGATATGATTATTGAAACCTCAAATGACTCGATAACATAAAAATATTGCATATTTATGAATGCAAAAGAGTGTAATTTAAGCTGAATACATAAACACAGATAGGGAAGAAGTTTGGTTTAAGAATTTTTTAAAGCTGCAAATTACAGTAATTGTTGGTAAAAGGTTACAGTTACTTAGAGTGAAATTGAATTTTCAATTGCTAGAAGTTGAAATGAATTATTGTTATTCAGAGGGCAAAAAAGACAAAGGGACTGAAGTGTTTTTAACTTTTTTTGCTATAGTATGAAAATATTAACATTTTATAAAATTATTTATTAGGCTAATTGTCTAATCCAATAATAAGGAGTGGTTTACCAGTTTGCTTAATATCTGTGATCATGGAATTGGATGGAATTATCAGTACTTTTTTTTTTTTTTTTGCTACTATCACCTCCCATTGGGAGTTCAGAAAGGAGAATGATTTTGTTTTTGCTGTTGATTGTCTGCTCTGGGAATCTTAACACACCAGAATGGAGTGAAATGTAGACAGTGCCTGTGACCGATTCTTAGGCCACCAAGTTTCTAGTTTTCATTTTGAATATAATTCTTTGTGAAGTCCTTCCCTCCCTCCTTCCTTCACTCCGTCTCTTCTTCCTCGATCTATCCCTGCCTCCTTTCTTTCTTCTTTCTCCCTCCTTCTTTTTCTTCCATTCATTTATTTCACAAGTGAGGTGGAACAGCGCTTAATTACTCAGACCTTGTTATTCAGACTCATCACTGATACCACATCTAGCCTTTCCTTCCACACCTCTCAGCCTGTTTTCCCCATCAATTTCAGGAGCAACAAAAGTGTTGACAAGTTGCCAATTGTGTGTTTGTTTTAAATGAGGGAAATTTTGTGATAATTTTATTCTTTAAGTTAAGTAAATAGCGCTTATTTGATCTTGCATAATGTATATGATGTTTTAAGCCTGAGAAATGTATATCACGTCTATGGTGCTTGTCTTGCAATTTGAAAACACTTTATGGCTCAGTCTTTCCTCAAAGGACAGAGCAAGTTATTTTTAGCTGTCAGTAGCAATCCATATTGTAATACTTTTAGATATAGTCATCTCAGCTCTTTCCTGACCTTTCTTATCATAGCGGCAGGAGCTGTTAGACGCGGAACGTATTGCCAGGCAGAGGAGTGAAATTTCCTTCCCTGGTGACCTCTACAGTCAGCAGGATTGTCACCTCACCCACTTACCTGGAAGCAGGGAAATGTCCTGGATAAATCTAAGGGACCCTCAGCTTCAACTTTGGGGTAAGTCGACTTAGGAAGGTGAAAACCAATCAGAACCAGTTGGTCTTCTTCACATGGGTCAATTCAGAGACTTGTTTCTTGGGCAAATTACAACAAGAAGAAAAAATGTGACTATCTAGAGTTTCGCTTAATCATGTCTCTGTAAGTCCAGCCCTATGAACGTAAATGTCTTAACTGAGACATAACAAACTTCTTATAGACGATTATTTCTGACGCACCAAAGTTTATTCCAGAATGGTTCACACCGAAGACCCCAAAACATCCTTGTGGCTTTGTTCCCTTTCCTGTCATCTCTTGTCCAAACAGTGATGCCAACTTCTTGAAGATCTATTTAAGCTGGTGCTTTTGCCAGGAAACAGAATTTACGTACTTTGTTTGAATGTATATATACATAATACATTTGTAAAGGGTGAATTTGTCTAACCATTTTCAAAATAAATGAACATTAAAACATAAATCACAAAAAATAATGCATGTTTTTATTTTCATGAGAATTATATATATATATTATATATATGGTGGTTCATGCCTGTAATCTCACGCTTTGGGAGGCTGAGGCAGGAGGATTGCTTGAGCCTAGGTGTCCGAGACCAGCCTGGGCAACACAGTGAAACTTCATCTATACAAAAAATCAAAAAATTAGCCAGGCATTGTGGGGTATGCCTGTGGTCCCATCTACTGGGGAAACTCAGGTGGAAGGATCACCTGAATCCAGGAGGGCGAGGCTACTGTGAGCTATAAGCATCGATCATCGTGATCATGCCTCTGCATTCCAACCTGGGCAACAGAGTGAGATCCCAACACAAAGAAGAAAAGAAAAAGAATTAAACATACACATTTTTTTCCTATAAAATGGGAAAAATACATTCCCCAAATTAAATGTGTATTATCTCTGATGTTGTGATATACAAAGACAGCTAATTCTTTGATGTCTTATGTGAGGACAACAAATTTGATAGCATAAATTTGATCATAGGTGACTGTAGGACAACTGTCCAGTTTTGTCCTGTTCTTTTTACATTTTTTCATTCAAAGCAGCAGAGTTGTTGCCTGGCAGATTATGGCACAAATAGAGGTGCGCAGAGAAGTTAAGTGAAAAAGAGAAAAAAACACCCGAGGGTTAACAGATCTCACAAGCAACAGACAATTGACTCCATGGTTTATTTCCCTTTGTCTTTCTTCTGACCTTTCTTCTAACTCATTGTGCAAAGGCGTAAAAGCATCATTGATAGGACATGAATGAAAAACTTCATGAAATAAGTGGGTTTGAAGGAGAACTTACAAAGGTTTTTCAATATCAAGGGATGGCTATTCCACCAGCGGAAAAATTTCCAGTCTTTCTTGAGTTAAAATACCACAGAGGAGAGCAGATAATCTTTGTTTTAAGAAGCTGTGGGATTTCCCTTTTAGTTAAAGGAAAATAATGCATGCAATTATTTAACATCCCAGCGTGTATATTTTATGGCAGATGAAATATTTCTAATTTGAAGAGTGCTATTTTCTTTTCACATTCAGAGAGTTGAATTTATGGTATTTTGAAGTTTGAATGGTGTGAAAACTTAAAAAATGTAAAAAAATTGTTTCTTTTTAGTTTTTCCTAAAATGCAAGTGGGTTACAGGATAGGAGGTTATTGGCGAAATAAACTCTTTGAAAGTGATTCCCCTCACAGTTTGATGCAGCCAGGGGCACATGGTCTTCAAGTGCATCCTCCTGGTTCAAACCATGAGGAATAGCCTCTATGGTTCATAAATTTTTTATTATTGTGGTACTGACTGTCCCTATCCAATTTTTGCTTAATTTTCTATGGCGACGTATCTCTATATATCTATATTATCTACACAGACAGATATATGTTAGAATATAGATACATTCCACAATAAAATTTTTGACCTTCATTATCGCTTTTCATTGAGTTTTACCAGTACTAGATAACACGACTGATGGATATTTCATTTTACTTGGGGAGAAAATCCAAGCAACTTTCAGACTCTCCAGTCCAGTTTAGTGCTTATTGTTAATGAATCTTCCTGTGCACCTGGTTTTATGGTTGGTAAGAAATCATTTCTCTCAAGGGTCCAATTTCTGTAAACCTCCTTTAAACTAGTAAGAAGATAGTATATAGACAAAACTCAAGTTACTCCAAATATTTGGTCTAGAATTTGCTTTTAAATCCAGTGGATATTAGGAATAAGAATGTAAAATCCCCAGGGCACAATCAGTTGATTAAATCTGTTAATATTTTAAGAGGACTGAATTCAGATAAAAATTCTTAATTTTAAACTTATGTCATAGACATAACCCTAAAATGCTAACTAAATAACATGTCAATTTCCTTGATCATTTGAAAAAAAAAAAACAGTGCTGTCTTAAAAAGTTTTTTAAAACAAAGTTTAATAATGATAACATCTCTATCGGGAGCAGGGGTTTTGAAAAGCGATATTTTGAATTGACTATGAGTTTTGTTCTCTAAATTTGATTAAAAAGTGCTTCTTTCAGTGGCTGACAAAGCTCAAATAGAGAACAGAAGAGAAAATAGCTCTTGGCTCAGCGTTGCTCTTATCCCAGAAACCAATTGTTTTTATTTTAAAAGGTAGTTTTGTGGTCTTTGGTTCAGATTAATGCCCCGTAGGTAGAAGTTTGCATTTGGTTTATTTTTGGTTAAATATAACTATTGAGTTTGAAAGACAGAAAGTTTCCTGAGAAAAGCTTGTAAAATTCTTTGGGCAGTGCTGTTCAAGTGATCATAAACACATGGATTCAAGTTTCTTTGGAAACACATGGTTCCATGGATTTGAGAGGACAATTTGGGGTTTTGTTGAACCCCAAACTTGAGATATGTGGCTTCAGGAAAGTGTTTCAGATGTGTGAAAGCCTTCGCTGCAGCGTTGTGTTCACTCATCCCTTACAGAAACACTCATTAGGAAGCTCTGGCTAATTCTTCTATGGTTGAGGGGGAGAAGAGTGGTGCTAATTTATGTTTCATGCCACAAGTGGTCCTGGTGACCGCCACAGACATTTTAGTTTAACCAAAGTTGTGCCCTATCTCTCCAAGGGTGAAATACTTCCTGCTTACATTGACTCGTGTGGTTTTCACAAGACCATGAATGTTGACAAAATGAAAGATGCAATTTGTTCACTGGGCCTCAGTTTCCTATTCTGTCATGTAAAGAATAGACTGCACCTGACTACACAGGCTGGTTGGGGTTCAAAGATGGGTGAGAATGACACTCAGATTTTAAAAAGTTGATGTCCACTTGTTTTGCTGTCAAATCTGTAAACAAGTTGTGCAGAAACAAATACAGCTGTAGGCAAAAGTGAGTGTATTGCAACCATAAGATGCTGTTTTTCCTGTTAATTTTTCAAAAAGGTGATCATGAAGTCTATGGTTCTTCTAGCTTTTGAGGGGTGAAAAGATCGAGAGCACAGAAACAAGTACTTGCTGCTTTTTGCAAAGTTACTCACGTAAAGTTACAGGGAGGGGTGAGCAGAGCTCACATCAGCAATCAAGGATCTATCTTATTCCTACATCTGAAGATACCTGCTATGTCATAATTACCTATTTCACATTTCATTTCTTCCTGTATAAAAGAGCCTACCCAATGTCTATGTAGCAGATCTTTCCTTGGACTACCACAGTTCAGATTAAAGTTTTAGAAAATAAAAATAAGGTTCATTCCAGATTTAAATTCCTGATATGAAATTGTGTCATACTATGTCCACTGAGAGCCTCTTAGTCAAAAATCTTGACATTCACTTACACGGAAGCAGAAAAACGTTCCAGGAGCAAATGACTTTTAAATTTCTAAACAAGCTGGTGAAATGTGATTCATTGAATTCTGAGTATGTTTTTAACCGTAATACCTCATTTGCAGGATAACAGCACTTGGTTAATTTGGCATGGTAGAGAAATGAAGGTGTTCCTCAGAAGAAATTTTCCAGATACTGAAAGAATGCACAAATATCAACACTTCATTTTTTTCCAACTAGTTTTGGAAAATATTTTTCTGAGTGCATTTCATGCTTCCCTGCCATCTTTGGTAGATGGAACACAAGTTGACCTTTTTACCACTCAGGGTCACTATTACAAATGTAGGAAAAAAAAAACCAAACTGAAAGCCTACTAAAATGATTCAATTATCTTATTAGTCTGTTGACATGGATATTACTTTCCCAAATTTTGCAAAAGTGGAAGAATGGAGGCTCACTGGAGTCAGGTACTCTGCTTATGGTTATACCCAAGCTTGAGCCTGTCTGGCTCCAAAACTTAGGCTTGCTCTTCTATTCTATACATTCCTTTTCCTGAGAAATAAATATGTAGGACAGATGAAGGAAACTCAAGATGGGCATGGTGGCATGCACCTGTAGTTTCAGCTACTCTGGAGGGTGAGGCAGGAAGATTGCTTGATTCCAGAAGATCAAGGCTGCAACTCCAGCCTGGGTATGCATGCGTGCACACGCGCACACACACACACACACACACACACACAGAAAAGGAAGAACCTCGACCTGAGTTTTTTCTTGTGGCATGGCTTGAGTAAAAGTTCTTCTGCTCATTTTCGAGTAGACTGACTCACTAGAAAGAATAAAAATGTTTATTTTCTTCTCCAGGGAGAGTGAGCCAGCATTTGTGGTTGCTATCGTTAGAATGTTTGTCTTCCAAAACCTCATGTTGAAATTCGATCCCCAATGTTGGAGGCGAGACCCAATGAGAAGTGTTTAGGTCATGGGGGCAGATCTTTCATGAATAGATTAATGCCCTCTTTGGGCAGGAGATTGAATGTGTTTTTACTCTATTATTTCCTGTGAGAGTTTCCCTGAGAGTTGATTGTGAAAAAGAGCCTGGCACCTCCTCTCCCTTTCTTGCTTCCTCTCTAGGGATAGATAGGGGTTGGGACAGTATGGTGCTTCTGGGTTGGGAGCCCGTATTAGTTTGCTGGGGCTACCATAGCACAGACTGGGCAATTTAAACAACATAAAGTTATTTTCTCACAGTTCTGGAGGCTGGAAGTCCAAGATCAAGATGCTAGATGCTGGTTTCTAGGGAGGCCTCTCTTTTTGGCTTGCACATGGCTGCCTTCTCCTCATTGTGTCCTCACATGACTTTTTTTCTGTGCTTGAGCACTCCTGGAATCTCCTCCTCCTCCTCCCCTTCTTCTTCTGAGGTCATTATTCCTATTGGATTAGGGCCCCAAACTTATAACCTTATTCAGCTAGAACTATCTTATAATATGCTTTGTCTCCAAATACAGTCACACTGGGTATTAGGGCTTCCACATATGGATTTGCTGAGGGGCGCAATTTAGCCCATAACAAAACTGCATTAGAAAGTCTGGGATCCCAAAAAGGAAATGTTCTCATAATGTTTCTTTCTCCAGCACAGGAAGTGCTAGACAAATAGAACCATTATACAAGGCACATTTCAAAAGTCCAGCAGTTCTGGTAGGTGAGAGAAGAATAATCACAGTGAAGTCCAGCATTTCTTACTCTGGCCAGCTGTCAGGTAAATGACTGTATGTCTTCAATGATCTTCAAAAGCCATGGCATTGCATGAGTGGAATCAAAGTTCTATGTCTGAATCAAAGACCTTCTGAGTCCTTGCATGCCAAACTATTCAGGTACCTTGGTTGGATGGCTTTTTGTAGCACTCCAGAGCAATTATAATAGAAAAGAATTTTCAGGCCCTATACCCCGGAGCCATATAAGACACTTTACTACATCTTCAGCTAGGGCAAATGGGAAGCATATATCCTGAGGTCGTATTTTTAGCAACTTTATCTTACAAAACATAGTCACAAACTTAGAAGTAGTGGAAACTCCAATACTGCATTGGAATGTGGTAATGCTTTGGTGGGCAAGGCTACTAAGGTATGTAGAACTGTTTATCTCTAAAATGTATGTCTGTAAAAGACTGGCACTGTAAAGATTTTCTAGAAACTTGCAAGCATTCTTCCGATTAAGTTATGCTGCCTTGTTCTACACAACTTGCTCTCATTAAGTTCAAAGATAATTCACTTTTTTTGTGTGTGGAGTAAAGTAAGAGGATTTAAGTACTGAACATTTATTTGTTTTTTTTTTTTAATTAGGAAAAATGCTCTCTTTGTAAAAATAAATCTTAGGGCATATACGTTTTAAATATTTTTTACAACAGTTGTTTGGGTTGAGCATGTATGCCCATTTGCATATATGCTTCTCTAGATGTCAACTCAATTCTCATGCTGGTCAATCTTACATAAATTTGTCTACCAAACTGGAGTGGAGTAATGCAGACAGGTGAATGCTAATTAAGTCTATACTCTGTCTTGATATTCCTAACCATTTCTACTGTTTATCATTGATTCCAATGCCCGTTTTTTGTTTTTGTTTTTTAATACCCCGGAGCCTTTTGAATGAAAACAAAACAAACAAACAACAACAACAACAACAAAAGCACTGACTTTTCTAAGAGATTTTTTCCCCCCCAAAGAAATTATATAAAAGATTGGGATAGAAATAATCTAGAAACGTAAAAGTGAATAATAATGATACTAAATAGATACACACTATTCTTATGGTAGTCGTTCTAACAGAACATCACGCAATTTTCTTGCCAGTTTCAACAACACATCTCTTTTCTCTGTAAAACCCACTGACAGATATTTTTGGTGTACCATTTTCTACCAAATGGTAGTGAGTCTCTCTCCCTTGCTGGCCATTGGATGTTTCACTCTTACCATTTCATCTAGTTCTTCCTTATCAAGAACTGGTTGTTGATTGGTTTTTCCCAAATGTAGTAAAAGTAATTGTACTTGGTTTGTGATTAAACACTACTAGGACATAAAATGATGAAAAAGAAGTGCAGAAAGGAAGAGCATTGTTGCCATGAAAATTAAGTTGAGGGGCGGTTTCTCTTGCTTATGCCAGCTCTGGCATGTCTCTGTATCTTTCCTTCTCTTGACTCTCTAATAAACTTTGTTTTGACACTTCAAAAAAAGAGAGAATTAAGTTGAATGTTTTGCAGTGATTCTGTAAAAACTCATTAGTAAAAATAATTGCTACCAGTTAATTGGGGGCAAGTCAACTGAAAAAGGAAAATCTAGAATGATTCTGCACTCAGGTGCTTTCACAACTTTTTGCAATCTCACTTCACTTTAAAGAAGTAGAAATCTCAAAATCACAGATGTGTTAAAAGGAGTTTTGGTGGGAAAGATGCCACTGGATTCCAACCAGAAGACCTATATTCAGAGAATGAGTCTTGGCTTTACATTCATGATGCAAATGCAAATAAAGATGCATTTGTATGTTTGTAGTTAAAATGTTTAGAATGGGCTTGTGTCCTTTATATCCTACTCTGCTTTAATCAGCTTTTTCAATTGATTCACCAAGTGCAGGTGCCAATCATGTAGGATAAAAAGTGCTGCTTCTGTTTAATCAGGAGGAATCGTTTTTGTGTTCGAAGACGGGGAAAAAAAAATCAAAACTCTACTGCTGGTTTGGAATTATTGACTAAAATGGAGTGAGGTTACAAAAAGTGGCATAATTACAGGACAAGAAAAACTGGCTTCCTATCTCTGCAAGTGGGCATTTGCCAGGGAGATGGGATTCTGGGTCAAATGAATGATGAACAAAGAGGGTAAAAAATGCATGGTAGTTTTGGAGAGCAAAGAGGCTTGGTCAAGGGGTTAGATCATATTGGCTATAGGTTAGATAATATAGAGATTATTCGGTAAGAAATAGGAAACCATTAAAACATTCCTAATGAATTTAAAATAAAATAAAAAGGCTGAGTTTAGTTCAATTTAAGGATATGCATATCATTCATGAAAACTGTTTGAGAACATACGCCGTCATTCTGCAGTTGTATGTCACTAAAGCAAGTCTAGGTAGGGGGTTCTTACCCTATTTTTTTCCCATGGATCCCTTCGGCAGACTTTTCAAAATAATATTCTTTTTTTTTTTTTGAGTTGGAGTCTCACTCTGTCACCCAGACTGGAGTGCAGTGGCCCCGCTCCCGGCCACCGCAGCCTCGACCTGCTGGGCTCCGGTGATCCTTCCGCCTCAGCCTTCTGAGTAGCCAGAACTACAGGCGCGCGCTACCACGCCCGGCTGATTTTTTTGATTTATTGTAGAGATGAGGTTTCGCCTGCCCAGGCGGGTCTCGAACCCGCGGGCTCGGGCAATCCACTCACCTCAGCCTCCCAAGGCGCGGGATTACAGGCTGAGCCACC
>CAUYQG010057636.1:0-20797 GCA_963574415.1 Tarsius wallacei
CATGCCTGTAGCTCCAGCTACTTGGAAAGCTGAGGCGGAAGAATCACCTGAGCACGACAGGTCGAGGCTGCGGTGGCCGTGAGCATGCCATTGCACTCCAGCCTGGGCGACAGAGTGAGACTTCAATTAAAAAAAAAAAAAGCCGGGCTCGGTGGCTCAGCCTGTAATCCCAGCGTTTTGGGAGGCTGAGGTGAGTGGATTGTCTAAGCCTGCGGGTTCACGACCTGCCTGGGCAACTAGGCGAGACCTCATCTCTACAATAAATCAAAAAATCAGCTGGGCGTGGTAGCGCGTGCCTGCAATTCCGGCTACTTGGAAGGCTGAGGCAGAAGGATCCCCGGAGCCCAGCAGGTCGAGGCTGTGGTGGCCGGGAGCGGCCACTGCCCTCCAGTCTGGGCGACAGAGTGAGACTCCAACTCAAAAATAAAAATAAAAAACAAAAAATAAAAATAAAAATACTCGGCCAGGCACAGTGGCTCATACCTATAATCCCAGCACTTTAGGAGACTGAGGTAGGAGGATTGCCCGAGCCCACAGGTTCGAGATCAGCCTGGGCAATTTGGCAAGACCTCATCTCTACAATAAATCAAAAATTAGCCAGGCGTGTTAGCATGCACCTGTAGTTCCAGTTACTTGGAAGGCTGAGGTGGAAGGATGGTTGGAGCCCAGCAGGTTGAGGCTGCAGCGGCCAGGAGCGTGCCACTGCCCTGTAACCTGGGCAACAGAGTGAGACTCCGACTCAAAAAAAAAAAAACTCAAACAAAAAAGCTACTCTTTTCTCAAGACACAAAACAAACATCTTAATTAGATAGCTCAGCTCCAGTACATTATCTGTATATTCAGCCAAGATCCATATGTCCAACTGCCTCCCAGACTTTGCTGCCCATGATGCACAATCTACAACCATCTCCAATACACCATGCCCCAACCCAAACAATTTATGTCTCCCTGGCCCAATTCTGTTCATCCTGTATTTTCTACCACCAGTATATAAGCTATGAGCCAGTATTTCCCTAGGCCCTCATCACCCCTCCTCAGGCTCTGAATCAGTCTCTACATCCAGCCATTTTTTATTTCTCCTATCTGTGTCCTGTTTTCTCTCAGAAGTCACAGGCCACAACGTGCTGTCTGCCCCTAATTCATTCTTCAGAGGAATGATTTAAAATTCAAATTTTCTTTGATTTACTTTTATATTTAAAAATTAGCAGTTTTTGGAGGTATAACTGACACAAAAACTGCCTATATTTATAGTGTGCAATTTAGTGAGTTTTGGCATATATGTATACCTGTAAAAGCATCAGCACAATGAAGATAATGAGTACTTTTTTCTTTTCTTTCCTTTTTTTTTTTTTTTGAAGTCAAGGTCACACTCTATCACCCAGGCTATAGTGCAGCGACACAATCATGGCTCGACCTCCTGGGCTCAAGTAATCCTTCCACCTCAGTCTTATGAGTAGCTGGGTCTATAGGTGTATGCCATCACGCCCAGCTAAATTTTTGCTTTTTTGTAGAGACAAGGTTTTGCTATGTTGCCCAGGCTGATTTTGAACTCCTGGGCTCAATTGATCCTCCCACCTTGGCCTCCCAAAGTGCTGGGATTACAGGCACGAGCCATTGCACCTGACCAATAATGAGCACATTCACTATCCCCCAGAAGAAATTTACACCCAAAGTTTTCTTATACCCATTGAAATCCTCCGTCCTGTCTCATCCTATCCATCTCCAGACAACTACTGTTGTGCTTTCTGTCGCTTCAGATAACTTGGCATTTTCTAGAGTTTATATAAATGGAATCATATGCTATATGATCCTTTTGTATTCTTTCACTCAGCCTCATTATTTTGAAAATCACCCATGTTGTTGCATTTCTCACATGTTTGTGTCTTTTTGATTGCTGAGTCATATTCCAGGTATGGACGTATCACAGTTTGTTAACCCATTCACCTGTTGATGGAAATCTGGGTTGTTTCTGGGTTTTGGCTATTACAAATAAAGCTGCTGTGAACATCTGTGTACAAATCTTGTGTATGGACATTTTCTTGGGAAAATACCTAGGAGTTAATTGGTTATGGTGTGTGCATACTTATTTATCTAACTTTTTTTTTTGAGTTGGAGTCTCACTCTGTCACCCAGGCTGGAGGACAGTGGCACGCTCCCGGCCACCGCAGCCTCGACCTGCTGGGCTCAGGCGATCCTTCCGCCTCAGCCTTCCGAGTAGCTGGAACTACAGGCAAGTGCCACCATGCCCGGCTAATTGTTTGATTTATTGTAGAGATGAGGTCTCACCAAGTTGCCCAGGTGTGTCTCAAACCCACGGACTCAGGCAATCCTCTCACCTCCGCCTCCCAAAGTGCGGGATTACAGGCTGAGCCACTGAACCCGGCCTATTTATCTAACTTTTTAAAGAAAGCCCTGCTGGCAGTTTCTTGTTCTTCATGCCTTCAGTATAAAATATGGACCCTTTAGCACCACCTACAGGGCCCTCCATGCTCTAATCCTCCTTCCCTGAGTCCTGCCGGTTCCCGCCTCCCCATCCCCCATGCATTCTCCCGGAACTGGCAGAAACTCTCCATCACACTCCACTCCATGTGTTCCCCCGCCACTCCGTGTAGCAGCTGTCACAACACTTATCCGATGGCATTGTTTTTGTTAGTTTACTACTTCTGATGGCTTCAGATGGCTCTATGATACCAGAAAGCAGAGCCTGGAATTTTCATCTTTGTACTTAAACTACTTTTACATACATTCTATGTATTAATTTGAAAAGTTTTCTTTTTTTTCATTCTAAATAATCCTTAAAGTATCTTGAGAAGGATTGGTGAAGGTGACAGATCGAAGATATGAATCTCATTTTGTGCCTTTCTGAAACACACTAAAATGACAGTATAGAGATTTAATAAATAGTTTAAACCCACAAGGATGGGAAGAACAGAAAAAAAAGACAATAACAGAGCAATGCTGGAGTTTAGAACGCAGAGGGGAATGTGTTAAGTCCCTTAGTATACCAAGGAAAGCTCAATTTGATGTCAGCAGCAGAGAAACAGAACCACCTCAGATACCAGAGGAACCTTGAAAGACTCAGGAGCTAGTGGCACCAGGTACTTGAGTAAATACCTCATCTTCTTCATGATTAAGTTGATAGGCTATTTGATATGAATAAATGTACTAAAAAGAGACAATCAGCGGTAAGTTGAATGAATAATAATACATGAACTAAGGAAATGAAAAACCATGACAGTTATTAACCAAGGAAAAATAAAAATGGTTTACACAAAGTAATAGCTTAGTATATGGTTCAGTTCTTCAAAGCAGACATAGTCGTTATATGTACGTATAACTGAATATTGATGTAATCCAAGTTACAACATTACTATTTAAAATAGGCCAGGCATGGTGTGGCCCACACCTGTAATTCCAGCACTTTGGGAGGCCGAGGTGGGAGGATCGTTTGAGCCCAGGAGTTCAAGACCAGCTTGGGCAACACAGCGAGACCTTGTCTATACAAAAAATTAAAAGATTAGCTGGGCATGGTGGTACACTTGTAGTCCCAGCTACTCGGAGGCTGAGGTGGTAAGATCAACTGAGCCCAGCAGGTCGAGGCTGCAGTCGCTGCGATCATGCCACTGCACACCAGCCTGGGTGACAGAGTAAGACCCTAACTCAAAATTTAAAAATAAAAATAAATACAATCAAGCAATTTATTAACACACGATTACTGAACTGAAAGGAAATGTGACTGTGTGTTGGGAGGGATGAGGAGCAGTGGAGGTGGACGGAAAGGGAGCTAAGTGTTCATCTGCCATAGTAGGAGTTGAAATGCTCCAAACTGCAAAATCCAGAACAATTCATTTAGCAACATAGGGGAAAAAAAAAACCCTCCAAGCCGGGCGCGGTGGCTCACACCTATAATTCCAGCACTTTGGGAGGTTGAGGTGAGAGGATTGCCTAAACCCAGAGATTCGAGACAAGCTTGGGCAACTTGGTGAGACATGGTCTCTACAATAAATCAAAAAATTAGCCAGGCGTGGTGGTGCACGCCTGTAGTTCCAGCTATTTGGAAGGCCGAGGTAGAAGGATCGCCTGAGCCCAGCAGGTTGAGGCTGCGATGGCCGTGAGCATGCCACCACACTCCAGCCTGGGTGACAGAGTGAGACTCCAATTCAAAAAAATAAATTTAAAAAAACTTTCCAAAACTGCTGAAGAATGAAAATATTTGTCCCTATAGCAGTGGAAATAGGAGAGGGGACCCAACTACAACTTGCCTTTAGCTCACATTGTCAATGCAGATAACTTTTTAAACTATGTGCACACATAATTGGGGTAGATGGTAGCTTGGTAGGAGGGGGAAACAGGCAGACCGGCTCCCTTATCCCTGTCATGTTCCCTTGCAGCATACTCAATAAACTATAAACTTTTTTTTTTAACAGAAAAACAATTTTGGAGGGGAAAAAAGAAAAAAGAGGTAAAAGGTTACCTATGGATCCATTTTAACACTTTGACTTATATTTTTCAGTCTTTTTTCCCTGTATTTGTACTTTGTTTACCTCTTTTTTTTTTTTTTTTAAGTCACTCTGTTTCCCAGGCTGGAATGCAGCGGTACCATCCTGGCTCACTGCAGCCTTAACCTCCTGGGCTCAAACAGTCCTTCTGCCTCAGCTTCCTGAGTAGCTGGGACTACAGGTGCCTACCCTCATCCCCAGCTAATATTTATATTTTTTGTAGAGACGAGGTCTCACTATATTGCCCAGGCTGATCTCCAACTCCTGGGCTCAAGCAATCCTCCCACCTCAGTCTCCCAAAGTGCTGGGATTACAGGCATGAGCCACTGTGCCCGGCCTTGTTTTTCTTCTTTCTCTCTCCCTCTCCTGCCTTCCTTTCTTTCAACCTTGTTGTAATTATACTGAATATAAAATTGATAGCTATATTATTGAGCATTTAGTTACACAGGAGACTTTGGGTTAATAAACACATTATGTGTATTAATTCATTTGATCAACCTAACCATGAGTGATTTTTAAAAACGTATTATATCATAATTATTTTCTTATTTTAGCATCTGGTCTTTATAATCATCCTTTTTCATATTATTCCATCCAGTGAAATATTTATCTGTTCCCCAATTTATTGAACTTTTAAGTTGTTTTCCAGATCTTGCTATTCTAAATAATACTGGGAAGAGATATTTTTTTTCCCCAAAGCATTTTCCTAAGGTTTATGCTTTCAGTATAAATTTTCAGAAGTAGGATTAAGGGTCCAAAAGTATAAACTTGTTGCCAAGTTGCTTAGATCTCACACTGTCCAGGCCACTTCTGCATCTGCTGTGTAATGTGACAGGATGCCTCCTGCAACTCTGAAACAGATGCGAGAGACAGAGATTCACTGCCATTTTAGGGACGAGATTACTGGAAGCTAAGTTCCCAAGATCACAAAGTTGGAGCAAGAGGCAGAAGTCAAAAGCATATTTCCCAACTCTCTTTTGATTTCTTTCTCACTGTGCCTCCAAAATGACATGAAACTCAGGCTGAGCTGGGCGTGGTGGCTCACACCTGTAATCCCAGCACTTTGGGAAGTGGAGATGAGAGGATTGCCTGAGCCCAGGGGTTCGAGACCAGCCTGGGCAATTTGGCAAGATCTCGTCTCTACAATAAATCAAAAAATTAACAGGGTGTGGTGGTGCGCACCTGCAGTTCCAGCTGTTCGGAAGGCTGAGGCAGAAGGATCGATTGTTTGAGCCTAGCAGGCGATTGTGCTGTGATTGTGCCACTGCACTGCAGCCTGGGGAACAGGGTGAGACTTCGACTCAAACAAACAAACAAACAAAAAAACCAGAAAAACAAAAACCTCAGGCTACCTACTAGGGCTTCTGCCATAGGGCCTTTCCATTTCCTGAGGGCCATTTTGCATTTGAAGTAAAGGAAGACTTCAGCAGCCCAAGGACCACACATTGTAAAACCTTGTACTAAGTCTAAGGAGGAGAAGGGTGAGGCAGGGAAAAGAATATGAGAAAAAAAGTCCAATCTGCTGAATTAGAATATGGGACAGGAACCATGAGAAGGGACACAAGGGGCAAACAGGAGACCCCTGTAATTTTGGAGAACCCCGGAGTTTAAGATGAGGTGACTGGGCTGAGTAAAGAGACTTGGAGAGCGTTAGGGTCACGATGTGGCCTTTCTGTCCTCAGATGGACCCAGGACTGTCTTGAATTGTTAAATTTACTTCTTGATATCAAGTCACTTTCTTGAGATAAAACCAAACAATAATTTGTGTTTTCTCTTTTCTTTTTCAAATGAATGATCCAAAAGTAACCTCAAATGAGTATTTTTCAACAACAGAGGAAAGTGAGTCCTGCTTTGCCCAACCAAAGCCACGTACACTGGGAAAAGAATCGACTTTTTATGGCAACGTGCCAAGGGAAAGCCTTCCTCCATTAGAAAAGCTCAAGGTTACAGCAGGGTCTACCGCTAATGGCGTGAATTCCCTCTGTGAACAGCCCCTGGCCAAGGACGTAGCCTCTGGAGAGGATGCCGCAGACCAGTCAGGACACACAGGAGAGACTCAGCCTAGAGAGGGACCAGAAGAATCTGGGACACCTCAGCCAGGGGACAACGATGCTACCCCAGGAGCAGAAGAAAAGAAGAGAGATGTGGAAGCAGGGACAGAGGCTCAGTCCGTAGAAAGAAATGCTGAGGCTGGAGCATTAGGGGCAGAAGACCAGGGACAGCCTTTGAGGACAGTGGGAGAGAGGGACGCCCCTGGAGCAGTGGAAGGTGCTGAAAACCCACAAACTGTCGGAGAAATGAAGCCTCTAGGAACAGCTGAGAACATTCTGTCTCTGGAAGCAGCGGATAAGCTGCAACCTCAAGAAGCAAAGGGAAAAGATGAGCAGTCCCAGCTTCTAGAAACCATCCCCAAAGAGGATGAATCTCCAGAAATGTTGGAAGGAAGTCAGCTTGTGGAAACACCTGAAGAGCAGCAACTTCAGACAACATTGAGCAAAGACGAGCAGTCCCCGCTTCTAGAAA
The DNA here is from genome assembly GCA_963574415.1 of Tarsius wallacei. NCBI lineage: Eukaryota > Metazoa > Chordata > Mammalia > Primates > Tarsiidae > Tarsius > Tarsius wallacei. The sequence goes on from CAUYQG010057636.1 coordinate 7,023, forward strand.
CCATCCCCAAAGAGAAGGAATCTCCAGAAATGTTGGACGTCAGTCAGTTGGTAGAAATAACCGAAGAGCAGGAACTTCAAGAAATGTTGGGAAAAGACAAGCAGTCCCAGCTTCTAGAAACAGTTCCCAAAGAGGATGTAACAGAAGTACTGGGCAGAAGTCAGCATGTGGAAACTCCTGGAGTGAATGATTCACTCTGTGAAACTCCTGAAAGCCCAGGAAACACAGAGCAGATTCAACCTGAAGGAACAGTGGGGAGTAGGGAGCAGCAAGCAGGAAGTGTAGATTCAGGGGCAATTGTGGAAATGGCAAAGGAAAGTCATGCTAACAAAGAGGACCAGCACATTGAAGGTAAACGTTATGCTGTCAAGCATCCTTAGAGGTGCTTCACAGGAGACGAGCTCCGGGGCGGGGGTGGAGGGGTGGGGGTTGGGGGGGTGGGGGAGTAGTGAGCGACACAGTCCCCAAAGTCTCTTTTGGGTGGATGAAGTTTATTGACCAAACCCAAAAGGCTCCCATACCTGGGAACCTGGGAAACAGGCATTCCAACCATGCTCAGCTTGCCAGGAAAACTTTCCTTTTTATTTTATTTTTTTATGATTAGAAAATACAGTTTATTTAAAAGATTTAAAAGTTACAGAGAGAGAGAGAGAGAGAGAGAGAGAGAGAGAGGGAGAGAGAGAGAGAGAGAGAGAGAGAGAGAGAGAGGAGAGTCACCACCCCACGGGAGGGGAGAGGGTCAAAGCTTATGAAAACATGGCCTGACCATAGCTCAAAGAACACATGTGGTCAGACTATAGTTTAGCAAGCCAATGGCTGGAAAACTTTTCTGAAGCATCGTCTTTGTCCAAATTTTTTTTTTTTTTGAGTTGGAGTCTCACTCTGTCACCCAGACTGGAGTGCAGTGGCCGGGATCGGCCACTGCAGCCTCGAATTGCTAGGCTCCGGCGATCCTTCCGCCTCAGCCTTCCAAGTAGCTGGAGCTACAGGCGCGCACTACCATGCCCAGCTAATTTTTTGATTTATTGTAGAGATGAGGTCTCGCCAAGTTGCCCAGGCGGGTCACGAACCCGCGGGCTCAGGCAATCCACTCACCTCAGCCTCCCAAAGTGCTGGGATTACAGGCTGAGCCACCGAGCCCGACTCTGTCCAAATTTTTAACCTAGAGCTTGATGCTTAAACAGTGTTGAACGTTAGGCTGGGCATGGTGGTTCATGCCTATAATTCTAGCAGTTTTGGAGGCTGAGGCAGGAGGATTGCTTGAGGCCAGGAGTTCGAGACCAACCTGGGCAACATAGTGAGACCCCCCCCAACAAAAGAAAAAAAAAATTATTGAATATTGAAAGCTAGATGTTAAACTTTCTGAATGTTTCCAGATGTTAAACTTTCTGAATGTTTCCAAGTTTACTCTTCAACACACCCCACGTATGGTATGAGGATCCAAAGTAAAGGTGAATAGATGATTGGAGGAGGAGACGACCTTCCAATGGCAGGGTATACAAATAGTGAATCTTAGAGTGTCATTTTCATCTTTACCAGTCTCACCCTTAGAAAATTACTGTCTGGGCGGGGTTCGGTGGCTCAGCCTGTAATCCCAGCACTTTGGGAGGCCGAGGCGAGTGGATTGCCTGAGCCTGTGGGTTCGAGACCAGCCCAGGCAACTTGGTGAGACCTCGTCTCTACAATTAAATAAATAAACAAAAAAATTACTCGGGCATGGTGGCGTGTGCCTGTAGTTCCAGCTACTTGGAAGGCTGAGGCAGACGGATCGCCAGAGCCCAGCAGGTCAATGCTGGGGTGGCCGTGAGTGTACCACTGCACTCCAGCCTGGGCGACAGAGTGAGACTCTGACTCAAAAAAAAAAAAAAAAGAAAATCACTGTCTGTTTGCTCTTATTCTTTTGTTGTCTTTTTATCCTTAGGAGAAGACTAGAGAAAATGAATTATGTCTTGGCATATGGTGTTGTTAAATTTCAACTGTATTTTAGCAGCATAAAACATGATATTTATACTGCTCTTTATTGGTGTTCTAATAAAAAATATTTCCTTCTGGGGCATGATTTACATTTTGGTAAATTTTAGCTTCACTGTTCAGTATAATTAAGTGAAGCGCGAACTATAATCATCTGATTTTTAATCCTTCATGTATTCACTCAGCATTTTGCATGTGCCTGACCAGTCTGGAGATGCAGACTGAAGAAGAGAGTGTCCCTGTCCTCATGGGGCTCACAGTCCAGTGGGGAAGGCAGAACATGGATGCATCCCCACACTTTGTTGAGGCAAATGCTTTCATAAAGTTGTGGATAAAGCACCCTGGAACAACACGGCAGAGCAAAATAATACCAGATATTTTTAATTAAAAAAAAAATTTTGTTTTTTGAGTTGGAGTCTCACTCTGTCTCCCAGACTGGAGTGCAGTGGCCGCTCCCCGCCACCTCAGCCTCGACCTGCTGGGCTCCAGCGATCCTTCTGCCTCAGCCTTCCAAGTAGCTGGAACTACAAGTGCGTGCTACCACGCCCGGCTAATTTTTTTTTTTAATTTTTTTATTGTAGAGATGAGGTCTCACCAAGTTGCCCAGGCGGGTCTCAAACTTGCGGGCTCAGGCAATCCACTCACCTCAGCCTCCCAAAGCACGGGATTACAGGCTGAGCCACCGAGTCCGGCAATTTAAAAAAATTTTTACTTTAAAAATTTTTTTGAATTGGGGTCTTACTCTGTCGCCCAGGATGGAGTGCAGTGGCACAATCACAGCTTTTAAAATCATTGCAGCCTTGACCTCCTAGACTCAGGTGATCCTTCCACCTCATCCTCCTGAGTAGCTAGGACTACAAGCTCGCACCACTATGCCCAGCTAATTGTTTGATTTTTTTGTAGAGACAAGGCCTTGCTATGTTGTCCAGGCTAGTCTCAAACTCCTGGACTCAAGTAATCCTTCTGCCTTAGTCTCCCAAAGTGCTAGAATTACAGGTGTGAGCCACTGATCCCAACCCAGATATTTTTTAGACCAGGGTTGGCAAACTCAAAAGTCTTGAGTCCTAAGATACTGAATATGAGTGATGTGAAGGACACATGTAATACAGTGGGAGCTGGGGAACGTGGTGGACAGGAGAGCACAGCCCTGCAAAAGAGGCAGCTCTGCCTGGCTCCAACCATAGGAATGGGGGCCAATGTTGTCAAAGCCAACTTTGAAGGGAAACAGAGTTGTGTGTACAACGTCTAGACTTGAGCTGGGTGTGGCATGCTGCTGGAGTCCCAGCTACTGGAGCTGGGGGGAGGGTGGAGGCTGAGGTGGTAGGATTGCTTGAGGCCAAGATATTGAGGATGCAGTGAACTATGATCACGCCTGTGAATAGATACTGCACTACAGCCTGGGCAATATAGTGAGATCCCATCTTAACAAATAAATAAATAAATAAATCTGGGTGCAGTGGCTCATGCCTGTAATACTAGCACTCTGGGAGGCCAAAGTGGGAGGATTGCTTGAGTCCAGGAGTTTGAGACCAGCCTGGGCAACATAGCAATACCTCATCTCCACAAAAATTAAAAGATTAGCCAGGTGTGGCGGTACATCTATAGTCCAGCTACTCAGGAAGCTGAGGCAGAAGGATCGCCTGAACCCAGCAAGTCAAGGCTGCTGTGAGCCGTGATTGTGTTGCTGTACTCAGTCTGGGTGACAGAGTGAGACTGACTCAAAAATATAATAATACATAGTGTTTAATGATTGTTCTCTTTAAACACTATAATGGCCAAACAAGACAGGTTTTGGGGCTCCCTGGACCACCTTTTGATTTAGATACAAATGAAACTTTTTTTTGTGGACACACTGTCATCCAGGCTAGAGTGCAGTGGTACAATCATTGGCCAGGCGTGGTGGCTCACACCTGAAATCCCAGCACTTTGGGAGGCAGACGCAAGAGGATTGCCTTAGACCACAGGTTTGAGATCAGCCTGGGCAACTTGGCGAGACCTCATCTCCACAATTAAAAAAAAATTAGCCAGGCATGGTGGCATGTGCTTATAATTTCAGTTACTTGGAAGGCTGAAGCAGAAGAATTGCCTGAGCCCAGCAGGTTGAGGCTGCAGTGGCTGTGAGCATTCCATTGCACTCTAGCCTGGGCCATAAATTGAGACTCCAACTCAAAAATAAACAAAAACAAAAAAAAGCTCATTGTAACTTCAATCTCTTGGGTTCAAGCAATCTTCCTGCCTCAGCCTCCTGAATAGCTGAAATTACAGGTGAATGCCACCAAACCTGGCTAATTTTTTAATAATTTTTTTGTAGAGATAGGGGTCTTGCTACCTTGCCCAGACTGGTCTTGAACTCCTGACCTCAAGTGATCCCACCATCTCCACCTTCTAAAGCATTGCACATGTGTGTGAATCACCGCACCCAGCCATGAAATTTTTTTTTTTTTCGAGTTGGAGTCTCACTCTGTCGCCCAGACTGGAGTGCAGTGGCTGCTCCCAGCCACTGCAGCCTCCACCTGCTGGGCTCCAGCGATCCTTCCGCCTCAGCCTTTCAAGTAGCCGGAAATACAGGCATGTGCTACCACACCCGGCTGATTTTTTTATTTATTGTAGAGATGAGGTTTCGCCAAGTTGCCCAGGCGGGTCTTGAACCTGCAGGCTCAGGCAATTCACTCGCCTCGGCCTCCCAAAGCGCGGGATTACAGGCTGAGTCACCGAGTCCGGCTCGAAATTTTTTACTGTATATGTTGTACTGCCATTCCTTGGGTAATTTTGTATCCTGATTTCATACTGTAGAGAAAATTTATGCCAAGGGAGTATGCCAAGACTTAGAGATGTTAAGTGACTTGATATCGGTCATTCAGAGGTTCTGAGAGAATCAGGGTGATTATCTTTCTTGATGCCACAAGAGAACCTTACTGTTTAGATCTGAAAATCAAGAATGGCCCCCACAAAGTGTGGGAGTAATTTATCATTATCGCTAAATGAGTATCTCTTTATACCTCCTTTTGTTATTTTTCCAGGAGAGACTGGGGAGAAGGTGGAAACAGAGATGGAGAATGAGAAAGTAAATGAAGGGGCTGAAACAAAAGAAGAAGAAACAGGAGAAGCTGTGGATCTCTCAGCAGCTGCATAGATAGGTATGGTGACAGAAGAGTGAACGAACGCAGTGTGTTGTAATAGAGAAGACAGAAAAGTGGCAGGGAAGCTTGCGGTCATGGACTTTATCTTCCTACATCTACACGTTTTGTACAAGGAGTGGGGTTATAGACAGACTGCTGAACCATAAGAAGGATGCTTTCATGTTCTTGATGACATTGTTCCACAAAACTGCTACACTGTAAATAGTTTTCTTAGCTACTTAGAATAGTTATCCATTTAAAGCTATGGTAGCCAGGCCAATAAAAATTTGGGTATAAGATCATTTAGGAGTGTGAGGGTGAGTTTCTTCATGGTGGCAATGAACCTATTCAGTAGAGAAAATGAGACCCTGATAACAAAATGTAAACCTTTTTCTGTTTAAAACTCTATCCAGAACTTATTCTTAAAACAACTCTTTCTCAAAAGGCATGATATAGTTCCAGTGTGCAAGTTTTCCAAATTATTTACTAATATCATTATGTAATCTTTATGTAAACTTTTAGGCTGGAGAAAGGCGTAAGCAAATTTTAGGGAACTCACAGTAATAAAGCCGCACAGCTATAACCATAATGGCATATGAATAAACAACAGCAAACAACAACAGGAAGCGCTATACCTAGTTTTTCTCTCCGAACCCAACATTTAGAGCTGGTAGGAAGCTTAGAGGATATGTCATCCAATTACCTTCTCTCCTTTAAGGCTGTCTACTACCACAGAGCCTTATGTGTCATGGCATATTAAATATGTTAACAAAATCCTTTTCAAAGGAATGCAAACTCTGGTGCTATTGCAAGATTCAGCATTTTTCACAATGAAAGGTGACACATTTTCCATGTGCCATTTTGAATTAGCTGTTGATTTTACACTCATTGGAGGTTTTTCATTTGGTGCTATCCTTTTGAGTAACATTAAATGTATTTGAAATTAACTAACTTTTAAATATATTTTGGAGACAATAAACAGCAAGGATCAAAACCTAGTTGTTGCTTATGTGGAGTCTAGTCCTGGACTGTTATATTTTTAGACGATTGCGATTTAATATTAGGCTTTAGAGGTGGAAAGAGCTAAGAAATCAAGATTTTAAAAGCATTTGTAATATTTCATTAGTGTTAAAATAATGCACCATAGAGTCAGTGGGTTTTTTTTTTTTTTTTTTGAGTTGGTGTCTCTCTGTCATCCAGGCTGGAGTGCAGTGGCACACTCACAGCCACTGCAGCCTCGACCTGCTGGGCTCAGGGGATCCTTCTGCCTCAGCCTCTCAAATAGCTTCAACTACAGGCATATGCCACCATGCCCACCTAATTTTTTTTAAGTTTATTGTAGAGTTGAGGTCTTGCCAAGTTTCCCAGGCTGGTCTTGAGTCCCTTGACTCAGGCAATCCTCTCGCCTTGCCTCCTGAAGTGCTGGGATTACAAGCATGAGCCACTGTGCGTGGCAGTTTTTAAGAATTCTTTCAAGGGGTTTTAGTAAATAATTATTTGTGGTAATAGTAATGATAGCTAACTTGCCCACCATCAAGTGTCCTGCATTTATGAATATCAGAATCGAACTCTGGAAACATTTGGTTTCTTTATCTTATTTGTAAATATGTATTTTAAGGTAACCGCTTGATGAAATTACCAGACTCTTTTATTTTAGTTTCTGCATTAAAATGACTACTGGGATGACCTATAATTAATTATAAGAATACAGGATACAGGGTGCAGTATATCATCTTTCATCTACTTTTAATATAGTTTATGCTTCTGACTTTAAAGTGCTGAGATAGACAATAAGAGGAATTTCTGGCCAAGCACAGTGGCTCACACTTGTAATCTCAGTTTGTAGTCTCAACTTTGGGAGGCTGAGGTGGGAGAATTGCTTGAACCCAGGAGTTCGAGACCAGCCTGGGGTAGCAAGACCTCGTCTTTACAAAAAATAAAAAAATATAGCTGGGTGTGGTGGCATGTGTGTCTGTAGTCCCCGCTACTTGGGAGGTTGAGCAGGAAGGATCTTCTGCTCCCAGGAGGTTGAGGGTGCGGTGAGTCATGATTGTGCCATTGTACTCCTGCCTGGAATACAGATAGAGTGAGATGCTGACTCAATAACAACAACAACAACAACAAATTAAAAAAAAAAAAAAAAGTTTCTGGAGCAGGAATTCCTTTCTGCAAAGTAAACAAGCTAGATAGTGACATCATTGAAAGTAAACACTGTGCTTTATGTATTTTAAATTCAGGCATCTAACTCCTTTATTAGAACATGATAGGTACTCAACAAATATTTGTTGAATCAACACATGAATAATAAATACCATGGGTTGCCATTTACACTTAACTCATTAAAAAATAATACGTTTTAAATATGAATTTGTGTAACACTACCTCAGTCCCACCTGGGAAATTGAGGAAAATCATTTTCATGTGAAACTGCTCAAGTCCAGTATAAAGCAACATATTTGGTGTAGTTCCAAAAGTAGCAATATTTTTAGGTCAGAAAGTTATAAAATCAGGAACTGACATAACTTATCTTTCAAGCTACATTTTTAAATCCTTAGTTTGTTTTTTTCCTGACCAGAAGGTATCTTTATACAGATATCTAGGAAGTAGACAATGCCAGGTAATATGAATGTTTACCTTAATGAGTAGAATTGTCCTTTGCATCAAGCACTGAAATAGGAGGAGCAATTTAATTAATGGGCATAAAGGTCCATTCTCCATTGAGTAGATTGTCTTTAAAAAAAAAAAAATCTCTAACAATTGTTAAAGAGATCGATGCAGAACTCATTTTTGGAAAAAAAAAAAAAACTCTCAAAAAGCACTATATAGTTCCAATGTAAAAGTTTTCCAAATTGTTTATTAATCTTATTAATTTCCACTAGTGACTAAAATCATTTATTCTTGACCGGGAGTGGTGGCTCATGCCCATAATCCCAGCACTTTGGGAAGCTGAGGTGAGAGAAGTGCCTAAGCCCATGGGTTCGAGAACAACCTGGGCAATTTGATGAGACCTCATCTCTACAATAAATAAAAAAATCAGCTGGGCGCGGTTGTGCAAGCCTGTAGTTCTAGCTACTTGGAAGACTGAGGCAAAAGGATCTCCTGAGCCCAGGAGGTTGAGGCTGCGGTGGCTGTGAGTATGCCACTGCACTCCAGCCTAGGCAACAAAGTAAGACTCCAACTCAAAAATAAAAAATTTTAAAAATCATTTATTCTCAGGAAATTTTGAAAGTTTGTATAAATTTCTGGTACTTTCTATACCTTTGTCTTTAGCCTTTAATGTAGTTACTAAGACATTTTTAGAAATTTTTTTATTCTTTTAGATAATATTGTTTTAAAATTCAGTTTTCATTTCTATAAAGAAGATGAAAATATTCCATAATATTAGAATCTTTCAAAATGTAAATATTCTACCTAAGTAATCTGTTCATTAAAAACAAGTAATAAATACCTAGAATAAAAGTCCAATACAGAGAGTCTAAAAGAGGCAGTGAACTTTTCCCTTTCATATTCTCTATCCTTTCATGAAAAAAATGATAAAGTTTCTTGCAAATACTTCCAGAAAAATGGTATGTGTATATGTCAGGCTGTATGTATATGCTAAAATGTAAGTGTATATTTTCATATTCACATTTTAAAACACAGATGACAAATGACATAGTCCTTACACTGTGAAAAGTGCATGTAAAACCACTGATTTATCCTTTCCGATGATACCATTTTTTTTCTTTTGCCTGAGATGGATAGTTTTAGAAGAGCAACATGTGTTGTAATCCCAGGTCCCCAGGTGCTGGAAGGAGGTGATCAGTTTGCCCCCAGATTCAAAATACACAAGGTAGACAAAGGCTTGAGCTGTTCATAATAAACTCATAGAAAAATTGCCATCAGGGCTGGATTTTTCTATCTCTGGGGTGCTGTACAGCCACTTTGCAGTCCGGTTTGTGTTCTATTAATTAAGATAATTTCATTATTTTCTGAACCTAACAGAGAGAAATGGTGAACAAATTTCCCAACTTGCATCCATAGCAGAGAGGCACATTCACATTTACCAGCAGGAGGCGTCAGCTGCTAACCTAGGAAACAACCAGACCATACTCCAAAACTCTTGGCAAGCTGCAGGATAGACATGTGTGGTCAACCTGTTATCTTACAGCTACCTTATAGTTTTTTGAGTCGGCATTTTGCTCTGTCGCTCAGGCTACAGTGCAGTGGCATGATCACAGCTTACTGCAGCCTCAACTTTTTGGGCTCATGCATTCTTTCGGCCTCAGCCTCCCAAGTAGCGGGACTATAGGCGTGTAACCACTACTCCTGGCTAATTTTTTATTTTTGTAGAGACAAGGGTTCACTATATTGCCTAGGCTGGTCTCGAACTCCTGGGCTCAAGCAATCCGCTATCCTTGGCCTCCCTAAGTGCTGGGATTACAGGCATTAACTACTGTGCCTGGCCATTACTGTTTTGTTTTGTTTTGTTTTGAGTTGGAGTCTCACTCTGTCGCCCAGGCTAGGAGTGCAGTGGCATACTCACAGCCACCCCAGTGTCGACCTGCTGGGCGCTGGCAATCCTTCCGCCTCAGCCTTCCAAGTAGCCGGAACTACAGGTGTGCACCATCATGCCCAGCTAATTTTTATTTCTTTATTGTAGAGATGAGGTCTCGCCCAGTTGCCCGGACTGGTCTCAAACTCAAAGGCTCAGGCAATCCCCTCACCTTGGCCTCCCAAAGTGCTGGGATTACAGGCTGAGCCACCGAGCCCAGCCTCATTACTGTATTTTTAAATTTAGATTTTAGAGTAAGAACTCTTATGTTTTAAGCAGTCAAAACACCCACATCACTCTTAACAGATGCTTTATTCCAAACTTGGCCTTGAATTACGAATTGCTTTTAAGGGAAAATGTTTTTTCCACATGTAACTAGTTAAAGAATGTTGAATGGTCATAGTCAAATAACCCTAGTAGGGTTTACATTATGCTCTTTTGGCAAATACAATAGCTTGTTAGAGATGACCAACATCCCACTTTTATAAAGATAGTTTGGTGCTCCAATTCTGAATTCTGTTTCACAAAGGTCAGTGATGTGGATGTCTTAAAGCCATACATTTGCCCACACTCTTTTGTAAGGTAAAAGGAGAATGATCCTCTCACTTTCCACATCAGATAGCAAGGTGTGGCTGTGTTTGAAAAGTTCAAAGTGTTTGTTTGCAAGATGTCATGTCTAAAGCAATGTCAGCTCCTTACATCCCCAGAGCTTATAAAATTATGAGTGTTTGATTATAACCTTAAGGCTCTAATTGCCGAAGCAGAATCTGAGAGAGCAGATGACAGGTGTAGAATTTCTCTTTTGTTCCCGTTACTATCAACCAAAAACTGGGAACTCCCTGCCATTACTAATCCATATGTGGTCAAATTGGAGGGCTTTTGCTTTAACTTCAGTAATACCACTCAGCAAATTCATTGGGGGATGTTTGAGATGTTGAAAGCTAACAACCATATCATTATTCCTGTGTTGAAATCGTTTCCAGACACCAGAGCCAGGCTTTATTAACTTCTGAAGGAGGAAGAAAGGCCAGTCTATACTATATTAAAGTAGTCTTTCAGTTTAATAATGTGCTGGTGACCTTAATAAACATACCACTCCCATCCACCACAGACAGAGATCTGCAAACCTTACCAGTTTCCATAAAAAAGAGTGCTGAGAAACCAATTAGGGATACTAATTTTGTTTTGAGATCTGTTTCATTTTTTTGTGTAGAATATAGCTTCTTAAAAATTTCTTAGTAAAGTATCATTCATACTATCACATATATGTGTGAAAAAAATGTGTGTTGTAGTGAATGGATTTACATGACCCTGATTCTAAACACTTTTTTTTTTAAATCAGGGTCTCACTCTCTTGTGGGTTGGAGTGCAGTGGCATGGTCAAGGCTCACCACAGCCTCCACTTCCTAGGCTCAGGTGATCTTTCTGCCTCAGCTTCCTGAGTAGTTGGGCTACAGGCTTTCACTATCATGCCTAGCTAAAAAAAAATTTTTTTTTTTTGGTAGAGACAAGGCCTTGTCATGTTGCCTAGGCTGGTCTCAAACTCCTGGGCTCAAGTGATCCTCTTGCCTCAGCCTTCCAAAGTGCTGGGATTACAGGCATAAGCCACCTCACCTGGCCCACTTAAAAAAAAAAAAAATGATTCAATGATAAGAGAAGACGCTTTCTATGGCAGCCGTCTTGTTGTAGAGTAGCTTTGGGTTGGAGAGAAAGTCTGGGTTCCAGCCCCTCATGAGGAAGTCAAAGGCCCATCTGTAACTTTTCCATCCATCATTGCACCCTTAGCAGTTCTGTGGAGGACAAACTAATTAGTTGATTTCAACTAGTAGTTATTTAGTGGATCAGTATAAATTAGCTTCAAATTTTCTGGGTATCAGAATTTTTAAACAACTTAAAAAAAAGTAACACTTTCTATCTAGGTACTTAAGTGTGACACAATGATTACTTGGCAATAATTGCAAAGGATTTGTTATTAAAATAATTACTTCTTTCTTAGTATAAAATGAATACATGCTCATTGTAAAAACTTCAGAAAACAGAAATGTGTAAAAGAGATCTAAATATTATCTGTAATTCAGTCAGTCAAAAATGATCACTGTTAGCATGCTGATGTATATGAAGGATTATTACTTTATCAGTAGCAAAACTTGTTGCAACAAGTTATCCAAAGCCCAACTATCGGTAGAACTTTAAGTCTATTTAGGGAATGAAATGAACACAGCACTTCTGGGTTTTCCCTGCTTGAGTCTATTGGAGACAACAAGTTATGGAGAATGTTCCAGGAATACTTGCTCTATTACTAAATATTGATCAGTGCTATAGAGAAGCAACTGTGCCCATGTATATTAGCACTTAGCTGACCACAATTTATGAGTTATGCTAGATGAGTAATTCACTGAAATGGAATGCTTCATTGGAATCGTTTTTAATGCTTTCCAATTGCTGAACAAATGATGAGAAAGATTGTAAGCTCTTTTGAGGGCAGGAAAGGTAGCTCATGCTACTTCATTTTCCCCAGAAGGTCTAGTACAAATTTGGCATCCTTGAAATATGTGTTGATGACAAATGCTCTTTATTCTTATGTGATCATGGCAATTTCCTTAGAACTAAAAATAATTGGCTATCAGGAAAATTATGGCCAAAACTTTTGTGAAATTGTTTTGTACTACTGGTTCAACATTTATAATTTTGATTGAATAAATATATTATTAGAACAAATAAAGTGGTAGAAAGTCTACTTGGTGTATTTTTTATCTGAATTGTTTTCACAGAAACATAAAATTTATTTTTATTCATTGTATACTTCAGAAAAAAAGCAGATTTCAAATTACATTCTCTGCCAATAATCCTAGTGATTTGGGAGGCCAAGGTAGGAGGATTACTTGAGTCCAGGATTTTTAGGTTATAGTAAGCTATGGTTGTGCTACTGTACTCCAGCCTGGGCAACAGAGCAACACTCTGACTTAAAAAAAAAAAAAAAAGTACACACACACACACACACACACACACACACTCTGTCAAAGGGAAGGAATATGACAATAGCAAGGAAATAAGGGTGACTCTTTTTAACTACTTCACACTTCAAAGAGACTGCTGTATCTTTATGTTTGAAAGGCCAATGTGCATTTCCCGCCCCCCATATTTTAACAAGATCTAGTGATTTTCCTTCAGTGTGGAAAAAAGACTCAAAATCCAGACCTAGCCCCTAACAGGTCAATTAAGTTGGATACCATCATCTTATTTCCAGCTCTTTCATTCTAGGGTTTGATTTTGAAATTGTGGCCTTTCTGTAACCACACCCCTTAAGCCCAGACTGGTCAGAGTATCTAATTTCCTGGCTTTGGTTTAGGAATGGGTCCTGAGTTGGACCAGTCAGAGGCCTCCCTGAGGTTCTCCTGCTAGAGATATCAAGAAATGATATCTTTCTGCTGGGGTGTATGTCTCGTACTGCAGTGTCTTTCCCAAAGAGTCAGATAGAACTGTGAGATGTCTGGACCACATGTGCCTTAAGTCAGCTGTTCCCCTGGATTCTGTGTAACCTGAGCTGATGAATCCCTCCTTTTTCTGAGTTTCTGTCATTTACAAATAAAAGAGTCAATATTAAAAGTAGAAAAAAGTGTCTTGTAAATGAGCTGGAGAAACTAATAAATATAAGAGAAGAATTAATGATAAACATATAATAGTATCAACAGAGCTAAAAAGCTGGTTCTTTAAAAGATTAATCAGCGGCAACCCCTTCGGGTCCCCTCCCACTGTGGGAGTTTTTCTGTCCTCTTAATAAATCCTGCTTTCTCAAAAAAAAAAAAAAAAAGAAAGAAAAAGATTAATCAAATGATAAACCTCTGGGAAAGACTGATAAAGAAAAAAAAGAAGTCCAAATAAACCATATTAGAAATGAAAAAGGGGCACCTGAATTCAGATAGAGCAGAGATTAAAAAGATGCCTACAAATGTGAAAATATAGATGAAATACACAAATTCTACAACACTGACTAAAGACCAAAAACTGACTGAAGACCAGAAAATCTGAATGTTCTTGTCATCATGAAAGATATTGAATCAGTTTACAATTTCTCCCGCAAAGAAAATACCCAGCCCAGTTTTATAAGCAAACTCTATTAAACATTCAAGGACAGATAGTTACAACAATAA
>CAUYQG010057638.1:0-44110 GCA_963574415.1 Tarsius wallacei
CCAGCCGGGCTCGGTGGCTCAGCCCGTAATCCCGCGCCTTGGGAGGCTGATGTGAGTGGATTGACTGAGCCCGCAGGTTCCAGACCCGCCTGGGCAACTTCGCGAGACCTCATCTCTACAATAAATCAAAAATTAGCCGGGCGTGGTAGTGTGCGCCTGTAGTTCCAGCTACTTGGAAGGTTGAGGCGGAAGGATCGCCGGAGCCCAGCAGGTCGAGGCTGGGGTGGCCGGGAGCGGCCACTGCCCTCCAGTCTGGGCAACAGAGTGAGACTCCAACTCCAAAAAAAAAGAAAGAAAGAAAGGGGACCAACATTTCATACAAATTAAAAGGGCAGCTTATTCAAGAGACATAGAAGTAAAAAATGCACATCCACTGTTAGCAAAGCTACTGCATACATGAAGAAAAAACTGGAAAAACTGAAAGAAAAAGTAGAAATTTGCAATTATAGTTGGAACTGGAACATCCCTCTATTAATAATGAATAGAACAAATAGATAGAAAATAGTAAGAATATATTAATCTTGAATAACACTATCTGCTAACTTGACCTAATTGGTGTATATATAGAACATTGCTCCAAAAAGAAGCAGAAGAAATAGTCAGTGTACAAGAAAATATAAAAAAAATAAATTCATGCAGTCCATGCTACTTAACCACAAGAGAGTTGAGCTAAAAGCAGTACCAAAATATAGAAAATTCCTACTTATTTAAAAATTAACCAATCTTCTATTAAATAATCTAAAAGGAAAAGAAGAAATTGCAAGGACAACTAGAAAATATTTAGAATTGAACTTAAAGTTTGTCACGTAAATCTAAAGTAGCTCTTAGAGAAAATTTTATAGTTTAAATACTTAGATCAGAAAAGAAAACAAAATAAAGAATCAATAATCTAATCTTCCTTAAGAAGATAGAAATAGAAGAGAAAGCTAAATACAAAGTTAATAAATACAGGAAATACTGAAAAGCAAAAATAAATGAAATAGAAAATGGGTAAAATATAGGCAAGCATGAATTAAATAGAAAATTATTTGAAAAGTTCGATGAAATTGATAAGCCTCGAGCTATGCCAATCAATGCAAAATAAATAGAAGACACAAGTTAGGTTACTGTATGAAGACATTTAGTGGAGTTATTTTATGAGTATAGCATTACTGTGATTTAAAACTAAATAAACCATTGCATAAAACTACAGACCACTATCCTTCAGGAATACAGACACAAAAACTCTTAAGTAAACATTGGCAAATTGAATACACCAATACATAAAGAAGACAATTCACCA
The DNA here is from genome assembly GCA_963574415.1 of Tarsius wallacei. Classification (NCBI taxonomy): domain Eukaryota; kingdom Metazoa; phylum Chordata; class Mammalia; order Primates; family Tarsiidae; genus Tarsius; species Tarsius wallacei. The sequence goes on from CAUYQG010057638.1 coordinate 1,283, forward strand.
TGACCACATTTTGTTTAATTTTGGAAAACACGGTTTGTTTAACATTTATATCAATCAGTATAATTCACTATATTAAGATAATAATGAAGAAAAATAATATAGTACTCTTTCTAAAACCATAAAAGATATTTTACACAATTCACATCCATTTATAATAAAATTTTCAGAAATTCGAAATGAAAGTAACTTTCTTAATTTGATAAAATATATTTTTTAAAAAATGCATGTGGAAAGCTAAATACTTTCTAAGATTAGGAATAAAGCATACTTTCTAAGATTAGGAATAAAGCAAAATATATTTTTTAAAAAATGCAAGTGGAAAGCTAAATACTTTCTAAGATTAGGAATAAAGCAAAGATGTCTGCTCTCTTAAATTCCATTCAATATTTTTTTGGAAGTCATTGCAGTAATTCAAGAGAAAGAGATAAAATGCATACCATTTTAAAAGGAAAAAGCAAGACCCTAAATTTACAGTTGCCGTGACTATGTAAATATTAAATTCTAAGGAATATACAAGAAACTATTGAACTAACATTTTTGCAAGGCCTCAGGATACAAGAATGATGAAAACATGTATTTATATACTAACATATTGCAAATTAAAATAAAAACATTTTTTATTTAAAATACTATCTAAGCCGGGCTCGGTGGCTCAGCCTGTAATCCCGCGCCTTTGGGAGGCTGAGGTGAGTGGATTGCCTGAACCCGCGGGTTCGAGACCTGCCTGGGCAAACGAGACCTCATCTCTACAATAAATCAAAAATTAGCCGGGCGTGGTAGCGCCCGCCTGTAGTTCCAGCTACCTGGAAGGCTGAGGCGGAAGGATCGCCGGAGCCCAGCAGGTCAAGGCTGCGGTGGCCGGCAGCGGCCACTGCACTCCAGTCTGGGCGACAGAGTGAGACTCCAACTCAAAAAAAAAAATAAAAATAAAAAATAAAATAAAATACTATCTAGATTAGATTCACTGCCTGGGAATAAACTAAAAAATATGTGTTTAAGAACTCTTCACTTAAATATACACAAAAAAAAATGCTGGGAGAAATTAAATAAGACTCCAAATAAGTAGAATATAGATCTATTGAAAGACTCAATGATATTAAGATATCTTTCTTCTTATATTATTCTGTAGATTCTACATAATCCAAATTAAAATTTTAGTAATAAAAATTTAATAAAATTTATTAATACATTTTTAAAAATATAAATTGCCAAGCTGTCTTTAAAATTTATGTGGAAATGTAAAGAACCTGGAATATCCAAAACTAATTAAAAAAAAAGAAATTAGGTTAAAGGACATCCTTTTTTTACATCCATGTAAAATAAAGACTACCAATTGATCACAACAGTATTGTATTGGTATATGTGTAGATGTATGGATCATTGGAACAGAGTTAAGAGTCCAGAAATTGATTCACATATCTGTAACAACTGTATTTTTCAATACAGACACCAAAAGTAATTAAATGGGAAAGCAATACAGTTTTCAGCAATGATGCTGGAACAACTGAATATTCACATAAAAAATCTTAATATTTAACTCACACAATACACAAAACTTGAGTTGAAATAGATTATAGACCTAAAAGTTAAAATCTAAAATTTTTTGAAAAAGCATAGGGAAAAATTTTTATTCTGCTTTTGGCAAAAATTTTTAATATGAAACCATTAAACACTAGCCATAAAAGAAAAAAAAAAAGATAAACTAAACTTCATTAAAATGATAAACTCTTGCTTTTTAAAAGAAAATGTCAAGATTAAAAAGTAAGCAACAGATTGGTAAAAAACATTCCTAATACATGTGTCTGACAGGGAACTCTCACTACTCAATAATAATCAAAATAATCCAATAAAATCTGGGAAAGGGAGACCTTTAAGAAATAATCTATATGAATGGCCAATAAATATGTGACAAAATGTTCAATATTATTAGTCATTAAAAATGTAAAGAGCACAATAAAATATTAGTATACAATCACTGAAAGGGCTACAATTTTTTTAAAAAGATTGAAAACTTTATTTTGGCAAGGATGTGGAGCAGCTGGATTTATCATCTGTTGTATTTAGAAGCACAAGGTGTTCTGGAAAACCATTTTTTTTTTTTTTGAGTTGGAGTCTGATGCCGTTGCCCTGGCAGGAGTGCAGTCGACCTGCTGAGTTCCAATGATCCTTCAGCCTCAGCCTTCCAAGTAGCCGGAACTACAGGCATGCGCTGCCACGCCCGGTTAATTTTTTTAATTTATTGTAGAGATGAGGTCTCACCATATTGCCCAGTCTGGTCTCGAACCTGCGGGCTCAGGCAATTCTTTCTCCTTGGTCTGCAAAATAGTTGGGATTACAGGCTTGAGCCACCAAACCTGGCCTGGAAAACATTTTATTAGGTTCTCTTACTAGGTGACAGCAATGCATGCCACTCCCAGATATTTACCCAGGAGAAATTAAAACACACAGATAATACACACAAAGATTTGTACATTAATGTTCACAGCCACTTTATTTATAATAGCTCCAAACTAAAAACAAACAAAATGTTCAGCAACAATTAAATGGAAAACAAATGTTGGGAGATTTTCAGATAACATACTACTCAACAATAAAAAAGCAGCACAACAAAGATAGGACACAAAAAAGTACATAACACATTGTTCTGTATATGTGTGAAATTCTAGAATGGGTCAAACTGACCTGAAGTGGCAGAAAGCATTTCAGTGCTTACCTAGGAGGGAGTAGGGGTGGAATTTTCTGCGAAGTGTCACGAAAAAACCTTATGGAGTAATTAAAATATTCTACTTATCTGATTGTTATGATGTTTATACAAGTGTATACATTTATAAAAACCCATCAAATAGTATAATTTGAAAAAGCATATTTTACTGTTATCTAAATTAAACTTCAATTTGATTAAATTTGAATTTAATTATGTAACTATCACTGTTTATATACATATGTTTTAAACATTTATAGTGGTTGTGGATGATGTTACCTTTCTAAGAGATGCTTTAATATTCTTTTCACTGGCTTTTTCAGTACTCTATTTCTAGAGGAAGTGCATGTTAATCCAGCCAAGGCTGAGTTTCAGAATTTGTCATGGCTGGCTTTTCTCTAGTCTGCCCTTACTTTTAAAACATAGTGTTTAATTCTACTTTGTTGCCTTTTGTGGGGGGTGGGAAGGGTTCTATAAGCCCTAAGTGTGTACCCATTATCTTGGCTGCCCCAGACTTCCAACCTTTATCCTGGTATCTCTGCAGCTCTGCAAGACAGCCAAAATTGCTGCTCAGCAATTCTTTCCCTGTGGTGCTTTTGTTCATGTTCCTCTATGATTCTCTCATGGATGCATGGCTTGAACATCTAAAAATGCCTTAACATGAGGTTATAAGCAGAATTTTAGCTTCCTTTTTCTACAGTTCTTATACTCCAGCATTGTTCCTTAAGCTTTGATTATTTGAATTACTTTAAATTACTTTTAAACAAACTTTGAGTACCTACTTTGTTTCTGGTACTGTGGCAGTCCTTCAGGATTAAACAACATTTTATCTTCTGCTTACTTCTTTGGGAGTAGAGTTAGTGAAGAAATGAAGATAAGATATAATACTAGGAAACAATTTAGAAAAATGTTCACAATAAAATGTTGAATTTAACATTATCAGTGGAATGGAAGAGGAAAAAAAATCAATGCTGTCTGGAATTATAAAAGATAAGACTTCTTAGAGGTGGCACTGGCTGAGCTGGGTCTTGACTGAAGAACTGGAGCTCTGTAATTGGGATGAAGCATGCATCAAGCATAATTTGAAAAAAGAATCTGAGAAAGTAGACCTGCTTCCAGCAGACAACTAGTTTGTGATGGGAATTAGTCAAATCAAGATAGTCATCGAGTAGAAAGAAAAAAATATTTTTATTGACTTTATCCATGAAACACAAACTAATTAGATATCTTGCCAAAAGTCACATATTTAGTGACAGATATAGGACTAAAGCAAAGTTTTCTATTTCTGTTTCAGCGTTCCTTATTCATAGGCACACTTTTTCTGGTGTCTAGCAGGAGCCATAAAGATTTATGACATCTTTTACCTGTAAATTTGAAAAGAAAAATTGCCTGGGTTCCAAATCAATGGATTCATCTGGGAGACATACTACAAAGAAGAGATGAATCAGGTTTTTTCAGGTTTGATGTGGAACATAAACAGATGATTATGGCCTGTTCCTGAGAGCGTTGACAACTGAGTAAAAATGACATACTCAAGATGGAATCACACAAAGCTGGGAGGTACGTCACCACTCAAATCCTATTAAAATAATTTGTTCACTAAACACACATGTGTGCTGGTTGTTTATAATTCTTGTCTTCTGAAACTTTCTGTGGCAAAATTATTCAGAGCTTCTTGAGAGTAGGCTTGGTGCCTTTTTAATCAACTTTTGCACTTCTGGAGTCTAGAGAAATTCTCGGTTGATAGTTGGTTTTGAATAAATGTCTGATGAATGGAATTACATTTATTTTTATCTATTGGCTTATGGAAGAAAGGCACACGAAATGAACAATACCTTTGCCATTTTCACGTAGTGCAGTTAGTATTGTAAATCAGTTCAATACTCTTGGAAAGATATTTGGAAATGACTATAAAAGCTATAAAATTTCATTTTCTTCTTTAAATTATTAGAATCCAACTCCTAGACATCTAAGGAAATAATAAAAAAGAAAAAAGAGTACTATTTATGAAACTCTTAACCAAAGCTGTTAAAAATGAAAATAAGTTGTAAGGGATAGAAGTAGCCATACTATCTAATAATATGGAAATATTCTACTTTTAATAATATGGAGACATGAAAAAGATTACTATGTAGAATATGAAAAATACATATTATATATTAAATGAAAAATTAAGATGCAATAGATATATACTATAAAATTACAACCATATAAAATGATAAATATGCTTGGAATCTATGAACAAAAGATAACAATTGTGTAATATGTAGGGTTTATAACTTCAGAGGGATGCTGAGCAGGCAACTTTGCATGATGAGTTTGATGAATAGTCAGAGTGAGTGGTGTAGTCTGGAAGATGACAAGGGATGAGCCAGCGCTTCTAGAAAATTTTGAGTTCATTGACCAGTAGCAAATATCAATGTCATTTTATGCAAGATATGTAATATACCTTGCCTAACTCATAATGTTTTTGAGAAAGTCAGTTTGAAAAATGAAGGCGAGTAGATTTTGAAAATGAAGCATGATAGAAATCTTGAAGCATGATGCAAATCTTAATGATTATCATCATTCTCACCTGTATTCATATCAGTAATGATAATGGCATTGAATCTTGAAGGTCCTTAATATTGAAGAGTATGGTATCAACAAATACATAAACATAGAGGGGCACAGACCTTAAATGCTCTTGGATTGGCAACTAATACCAGTACCCGGAAGTGATAGACTTGAGACCGAGGCTGACTGTTTCAGTTGAAGAAAAGGAGAGACTGATTGTGTTCTGTGTGGCTGCGATCATCTTCCTACAACTTAAAGCCTTTTTTTTTTTTTTTTTTGAGTACCACCCTTTGATATAAGTCTCCAGTTGGTATTTGCAAATCTTTTACTTTCTCTGCTAAGAAATTATCTTCCAAGTTCCTAGTCTAAAAATAATTACATTTGTACCACTTGCTACTACATAGCCATTTTATTTTTCTTTCCCTACATTATTTGTGCCTTTAGGTGATAAACTCATTGGAACAAGACCTATTCCTTGTTTTGGCAGAGTTTGTTCTACTTTTTATGCACTGGTTATAGCATTCTTGCAAAATAAACGCTAGAAACAGAAATTCAGCATAGAAATAACTAAAAATCTCCCAGGAGAACATGAACTTGGTAATGTATATTGAAGGATATAAAATTAGATTGTAGCTAAGGAGAGTTAAACTGAATTTTTTGTTTTACCTTTGACTTTCTGCACAACCTTTGAAAAAAATTACCTATATTCTATGCTGTAGTGCCACACTGTTTCAGACTTCTGGTTATTCAACTCAGAATTCCTTCTTGAATATCTGAGAGGGCATGGCTTTCTTCTTATTCATTGACCATAAAAATTCACTAGGATTCAGCTACTAATGGTATCCATTTCATGACTCCATCACTAGTAATTTGCTCTTACCTTTTCTAACATATTTTCTACTTCTTGATATTATATGCTCCAAAGTTTATTTATTATGATATTTACTTTGGCTCATCCTAAATGTCATTCGAGTTCCAAGAGTGCACTTTCAGTCACTCAGGCCAGTGACTACTCAATAGAAGGTCATATACAAATTATTTAATAGATGATTATTTGCAAGAAATTTGCAAAGTCCTTTTATTTTCACACCTCAATGATATAATGTCAGGAACATTGCCTATCAAAGAGTCTACATTATCAATTCAACAAATACTAGTTTCTAATCTTGCCTTCTTCATCTGTTCTCTAGAACACACTTGAAATGTCAGTAAGCCAGTCATTATCTTTACCTAACAAATTTAAGAAGCTAAAGCTTAGAGAGCCTAAATAATGTGATTTTTCCAAGGCCAAATAGTTCATAAGTGGAGGTGGCTAGACCTAAGGCTGCTTATTCATTATTTTTCTCATTCATTCATTTAACGATAATATTTACAAATTCAATATCTCAGCTACTGTTGCAGGCATTGACAGCTTACATTCTAGTGATTCTAAGACTCCTGATTGCACCATGTTTCCCAAAACAGAAAATGGGCTTCTCAGTAAGGATCTTCTAGTCCAAGGTAGCTGGGTTAATTAATAACTTTTTGGCCATATTATTCAGCTGTACATTCACCAAAAAAGCAAAAAATTGTGCTGCCTTCTATGCATAAAACACAGTGGTAAATACTATATCAAAGCAAGAAATATAGTTCACCTGATTTTTGTCTCTCCATTAATTTGCAACAATTTGAATTTCTGGCAAGGTTATTGTTCCTGAAGTTTATTTGCTGTAGCAAGGGCAAAGAGCATAGTGGATATTAAAAGATAACATGCATTTTGGTATTGAAGTTGAAATTGAATACTGGTTCTTTCATTTATTGGTTGCATGAGTCAGGACAAGTTATTTACATTTTCCAAATTTCAGTTTCTTCATTTGGTAATTTGAAAATTAGAGAAAACCTCACCTTCATAAAGTTGTGAGAGAATCAGAGACATGAGGCAATCCTAGAACATGGCTTAGATATAAATGTTCAATGAATATTAGTCATTTTCCTTTTCTCAATGCAATCTGCCATTTGGAAGAAACAGCCTCCTGAAGGTTGGTACACCACCCAGCAAAACCTTCTGGGTTTCAGCACCTTGACTTAGCATCCACATGAGGTCTTGGATCAGTACTTGCCACAATCGTCACCAGAAATACCAGGCTTCCAGACAATTGACACTCACCTGCACCCTCTTTCTACACTTCTGTATGACACTTGATCTGCCATAATTCTCTGCCCATCCCCTCCATTCCTTGCCATCCTTTCCATGGCATTCTCTGGATCACCAGTGATCAAAAATTTCCCTCTACAATTGGTTACTTCCTGAAACATTCTCTTCCTCTTTGCTATTACCTGTGATCTCTCAAGGAGTGGCTGTTTATCCTCCACACAATATCCTTCAGGATCAGGAAGTAGGACTGAGCTTTGTCTTGAATTCCATTGTTACTTAAATATCATTCCTTCTTCCTCTTCTCCCAATAACAACATCTGCTCCATTGATACTCATGTCTGCCATCACACTACTTCATAAACTTATCAGTTATACCTGATTCAAGTATCCCTGTCATGTTACTTATATTGGAAATGGAAAGTCTTCCCTTAAAAAAAATAAACTATTACAAAATATCTGCTGTAGATCTCATATTTCATTTCACTCATCTGCTCATTTCTCAACTCCTCTTTATAGCAAACTTATCAAGTGGTTGTCTGCAAACATCTTCACTTACACCATCCATGCTTTTTGAGAGACAGAACAGCAGTATTGTCATTTTCAAATTTCTCTGTAATCCATCTAGACTTATTCATATGCCCAACTCCCACTCCTCTCCAAGTAGTAGGGAGCAAGTAGGATTAAATTTGGACCAAACTGTTTTAAATTTTAAAAGATCTAATAAATTCTACTGCAGTCACTTTGGTTTTTCCTTAACCCCTTTGGATAATTGCTCAAGTTCCGAATCCCTCCCTGATACTATTCCTCTGTAGACACCAACGGATTGTAAGGAGGGGTCTTCAGGTCTCCATGACTTTGGGGATCCCCAGATTCAAATGTAGTCCTTGAATATATCCTGCCTGACAACTGCTAATACATAGTTGAGCCACCCTGTCTCTAATTGTTTTGCTGACATCTGCTACTGTCTGTAGTTGATGAATTCATAGTATGGTCCGTTCTGCTATAATGCTTGTTTTGAAAACATAATTGATATAATAGGAAACAATTTGAGCATAAAACCGGCTTCAATTTTTTAATATTCAATTAGTTGAGCAAGAAACAATAGAGGGATGCTGAAAGCTACCTCTATTAGACTGATGCATAAGTTCGTAGCATTTGTTTTCGGTATGGCAGCACTGTGGTTTGAGAGTTTGTTTATCATTTGTCATTTGTAACTTGAAGTGACAATGCTATGCTTGTGAATATGCCTTGCATTTTGCATATTTGAAGGAAGTTAGTGCTATTTGTGAGCTAAAGGAATGCAGTGGCAAGTGGGAAAAAATGAACATTCCTGACTTCTGATTGAATTTAACAAGGAGTAAAGGCAGCAGAGGCAGCTCAAAACATTTGTGTTATGTACGGGGAGAATACCCTTGGGAAAAGCACAGCTAGCAGATGGTTCTGTCGTTTCAAAGAGGGCCACTTTGACCTGAGTGATTCTCCATGCTCAGGACGACTAGTGGGCTTTGAGGAAGATTGTTTAAATGCTTTATTCCATGATGATCCACATCCGTCGACCCGATAACTGGCAAATGTGATGAATTGTGACCAAGTCAACCATTGCGTGACATTTACATTTCATGGGCAAGTGAAAAAATGCTATAAACTAATACATCGGCCCAATAGGAGACCAAAACCTTGTAGAAATGTACAAAATACACATATATACGTACCTCAAGCAGCTCCCAGTTGCCTTGGTTTACTCTGTATGCCAGTCCTGTCCTCACCTAGTGTTGCAACTCATCCTTCCACTACTTCCCAATAGCTCATAAACTGTAACCCTTCTAATGCTTACTTCCATAGGAAGAATCTAGGTCTTTTTCAAGATAAACTACCATATTTATTATAGTATTTATGTGTTTCTTAACATGAGTAAAACTATTTTTCCATTTTTATTAGGTTCCAATCTTATTTTAAAAATGTGTCACTGATGAAATTTTGAATGTTGTGCCCAAACTATTTATTCACTAAGTCCTGTAGTTGATATTATGCTATTTTGCACTGTGTGGTAATTTTTAGAAACTTGTATGTCTTGTTACAGCGGAGCTGAATGTTTCAAACTTTTAGGTTAGGTAAGCGTTCAGCTGACCTGCTGATTTTCCTTCTGATTTGCCTCCTATCAGTTTTCACTGAGACCAGAGGTCACTTAGAGTTTCTGCCTTATCTTTGAGCCAAATCCTTGTTCAAGTTTTTAACCTTATAGGGATCCTATACTTTTCCTTGTTTCCTTTTAATCTCATTGACCTCATGGCAGTTTTGCAATCACTAAATTCATTTTGCCTCACACTGGGCTAAAGAAAAACGAGGAGGACGACTAGACCCTCTCAGTCTCACAGCACCACTAAAACTATGCTTAGATGGTGCAGGGTCACTAGTCACAGCAGCCTTTTTCAAAAACCTACTAGGCAGGAGGAAAATCCTTGTACCTTGGGCCTTCCTCTAAATGTATTCTGTGCACATCCATCCTCGAGAACTTCAAAGATTCAGGGTGAGGAGATTAGGGCACAAGCCTTTTCTGTGTTCTTCTCTCAATGTATCTGTTTGTTCCTCCCCATTCCCTCCTCCCAATAGCTCATAAACTTTAACTGATTTTGTATCCCAACATTCCCCTGGAACTGCTCTTGTCTTCTCTATCTTTATTTGATGAAATCTGTCTTTAAGCTGTGAAGCAGTTATCTGCCTAACTTTGCAGTGATGTTTACTTCTCACCTTCTTGTTGTCTCTTCCTCGGTTCGCTTCACAGGCTCTCCTTCCCTGGACTGACTTCTACATTTGGGGTTTTTCAAGTTTCAGGCTGGAGATCTGCCTCTTTTCTGGTCTCCACACCTCTCATGTGCTGATATCCTCTATCACCATAGCTTGAGATGCCATTCCACACATATTGTGACATTTTCTCATGTAGTCCACAACTTCTTTCTGATCTCTAGACACATATCCAACTGCCTGCTAGTAATCTCTTCTTGGAAGTGACAGTTTGAGTGTAAATGCCCAAAGTCAGACTCTGGTTTCACTAGATTCTAATCGCATTGCAAAAATATGGCATCATTTTTGACAGTGCTAAGGCAATAGCCTATTGTCTTTTCCAATCTACTCTCCATGCAGTAGCTGGAGCAAACATAAAAACACAAAATGAGATCGAAATTAGATAAGATTCTTCCTTTTCTCATTAAAATGAATTATTTACATTATTTAGTTTCAATATTACCAATTTCTTATTAAAGGTCTGGCTTGGGTGTGTTGGTTTAACAGAGATCATTATATACTGTAAAGGTTTTCCAGATATGAAGATGTGGAAGGCCAGAAAGAATTACAAATAATAACTACTGTTGGTAGTTATATGGAGAGAAGCTTATTCTCATATATTGCTGATAGGAATGAAAATTTGTATAGCATTTTTGTAAAAAAATTATGAAATAATTTATCTAAGAATTCTACTTCTGACAATCTTTAACATAGAAATGGAAACATCAATATATAATAAGTATATTTAGAACAGCATTGTTTATAGTTACAAAGAAACTGACAATAAAGTAAAAACCTCGCTATGGAAAAGAAATGAATAAACTGCAGTATAACCACATCTGAAATTATCACATACCCAGTTGAAATGAATAAAATTTATACAAGTTAATTTGAAGGGATTTCCACAATGGACAAAGACAGCTGAAAAAAGTTGTGTCTAATGCCATCATGTGTATCTCTCTGTGTGTTTATGAATGTTTCTATGTGATTGAGGATGAAGAAAGTTATCTAATTTAGCATTGTAGAATTGGGAATATTATTTTACATCCTTATTCTTTTATCTGATATACACACTCATGAACATAAATTATTCATATACTTCTGCACAGAAGTTATTTTATTTATAAAAGAGAAGAAAAGCCTCTCTGTCTTCTTCTTCCTCTTCCTCCCTCTCCCTCTCTCCATCCCTCCTTGTATGTATCTCTGTTTCTGGCACTCTCATGCCAGTCAAGGCAGCATCATTTTTGTCAGTGCTACTGCAATAGCTTGTGTCTTTTCCAATCTATTCTCCATCTAATAGCTGGAGTAAATATAAAAACACAAGTCACGCCTTCCTTCTTACTTTCCTTATTACTCTTCCTTTGCTCTCAGAATAAAATCGAAGCACCATCCCTTGGCTCAGGAGGTACTGTCTGATCTGGCCTCTGCCTAGCTCATCTCATGCCACTCTTTCCATTTGCTCACATTGAATGCCGTACTGACTAATGGAATATTGGAAGATGCTGAGCCCTTTTCTGTCTCTCAAAGAATGCTCCTCTTTGAATCCATTGTTGGTTCATTTCAGTACAGTTTGCTAGGTAAACATTGTGTTCTATGAGAGGCCTTACATGAGCAACTTAGCTGGACTAGCTTCCCTTTCAAGTGTTCTCTACCATTCCTTCCCCCACAGGACATGTCAACTATTTGTAAATTCTATTTGCCTGTTTTTTTATGCATTGCCTATTCTTCTTCTATCTTACAAACCGCAGAGTGGAGGGACTGGATCTCTCTTGTTTATTACCCAGTACTACACAATTCTTAATAAATAGTAGTTAAACTTCAAACCAATATTCATTGGAAAAAAGAGAAAAGTTTAGTAAGTGAAGATTTTTTTTTTTTACTAACAGAACAGAGAAATACTTTTTGAAAATGGAGATCTCTGAAACTATGTGTGTGTGTATACACAGACATATGCACATATTCTGTTATGGTTTATATCTGTACAGAGGTAATTTTAATATATTTAATTTAAAAACATGCTATGTCCAGATGTATTTTGCACAAAATTTAGATGTTTTTAATGTTTGGAAGATGAATAATATGTGGTATGATTTGTGGTTTGGCTATGACTTAAGAGAAGATACATTTCTTAGCATTCTTGACTATTTCTTTCTGCCCATAGTGTTGCATTTTCTAAATAACAGTTAAAGAAAAGATCAAAAGTTAAGATTAAACTGGCCTGCAATATCAGATATTTGCCAGAATCTCTAGGAAACTGATGAAACATTCCTGTCAGAAGACTGCAACCTAACATGATCTCATCCATATCAACAGAATTATTAATAAAAGACCAAAGTGGTTTCTTGACCTCTAGAAGAGGTGAAAGATGCTTATTCGGCTTACTCAGTAAATGTTTAGATGAAATAGGGTTAAGGCTATGACTGTACATAAGTAGAAGTGTAAAATGTGACACTTCTTAGTAGCTATGTTTATTTTACCAACAACACTAATATTTGAAATATGTGTTAACATTAAATACATCCTTCTCACATGGCAACACAAATACAATTATCCTTTAAGTTTTTATTATCCTGAGTAATATTTTAGTACATTGCATAATGTTTAATCATGAAATATTATAAATAAAAAACATAGAAAATAAAAATTTTGAATATGTATTATATTTTGTTATTATAGAATAGACACGATCACAACCCTACAATGAAGACACTAAACAAAACATTCCTTCAGCAAAATAATTCAATTTGTGATGGAGTACTTAAGTTGGAAGAAGCAGGGTTTGGGAACCAAACAGTTGTATCTTTGAACAGCTAGGCTGCTATCCAGCTATTTAAGCTCAGAAAGTCATATAACTTGTATGAAGTTTGTTCATCTGTAAAACTGAGAACATAAAATGAACCTATCCATTTTATTGTGTGGTAACTAAATTCAAAAAAGGATATAAAATACCCTGTGTAACTGTGCAACATCTGCAAATAATGGGAACATGATAGAATATTGCTGGTACACAGCTCCTTTAGAGTTTATCTGATTAATTGTAGTCTAGTATAATTGGAGGGTAGTTAAGGATATGAACTAAGCTAGAGATTTTGTGTGATTTGTTTTTTGTTTGTTTGTTTTGCAAGCCAAAAAAAAAAAATCTTGTCAAGTTAAACAAAAGGAGTTTAATGAGAAGTATGAAAAGTAGCTTAGAGAATGAGTAAGAATGCTAGAGAAACAGCTTGGAAATCAGTCAGCACAATAGGAGCCAATTTGGCTCGGGGTGTCTGCCCTCACTCAAGAACCACTCAAGAAACTTATCTGAATTCCATCACCAAGATGAATGCACTTACCACTAATTTTCCACCACCTCATGCAACTCGGTTCAGCATTTGGACACTCAAGAGGAAATGTCCAACTGGTTTAGCTTGAGTTACCTGGCCATCTTTTTGTCTGTCAGCTTTTTGTCAAGCACTTTAATATTTGTCCCTGTCAACTTTAATTGCAAGAGGGAAAAGTTAATTTCTTGAACCAAAGCTCAAGTTGTTACAAAGGGCAAAATTAAGATTAACTAATTAATTAAAATTACAAATTGATAACTTTAAAATTAATCAAATACAATTAAAATATCATTATAAGTTTCCAAGTGACCCATAATAGCTTTAGAACAAAATGAAAAAGTATTGAATAAAATTATTTAGGGGACAAAATACCAGTACCCAAATGTCAGTACCAAAATGGAAAACAGGGAAGTGGTGCTAACATTGCAAATATTAACCAAGGGAATAATTCAACCATGACCAGCTGAGCCCTCACATTCCTCAGAAGTACCCCAGGGGTGGCTGGCCAGGGAGTGAACTCAAGCCTCTGGACTCCTTTCTCATTTCAACTGATTCAGCTTTTTAAATTTTTAATATAATGGCATTCTATGTAAGGTTTTACTTTTTTTTTTTAAAAAGAGTTCTGCTGCTAAAACTAGTATTTAGAAACAACAACAACCACCTAACAATGTTTTAAAAATTGCAGTGTAAAAACACAAAATCCAGGTTGGGGAGTCTGTACATTCTGCATCATGAATGATATTGTGGAGGGAACTTGGCAAAATTAGCCTTCAGGTCCACAATGAAATAGGTAAATAGGTGACATGTAGTCAACTTATGCCATAAACACTGCACTGAAACTGGTACAGTATTTTTTAAGTTTTGCAAAGGCCTTTAGTGTGCATTGACTCACTTTATCTTTACTACAATCTTATGGGGAAGGCAAAGAACCTGATATAATCTCTATTTATAAATGAGAAACTGAGGTAAAGAGATGAAGTCTCAGAGACTATGCTAGAACCCAACTGTTCTTGACTCTTAATATAAAACTTGTTATTCTATAACAATATTTTCAAATTTTTAGTCTGTGGAATCCTTTCTACAGACTAAAAATTTAATGGGATCACAGAGTTTAAACAGCAAGAATGAATTTGCGACTGCTGAAATAGGATGAAGGATCTGGGACTCCACTCAGCCTCTCTTCCTTCTTCCCCTGGAACATGTGCATGACCCAAAGGCACTTCTGTGCAAAGAAGGCTCTGGGTTTACAGTATAAAAACTATTGTTCATACTGCGCTATTCTTCAGGGATCTAGTTGAGTTTCTCTCCCTCCATTTGCTCCACATGATTTAATTTTTGTTTTGTGCAGCTTGGATCCCAGAGGTCAGCTCTAGTTAAGGAAGCAATGCAGGTGGCTCTGTTAATAAAATAAACTGGGGACAAGAAGGCAAGATGTATCTTTGGTTTTGCTTTCTTGAAGTTGACATTGATTTATGGTGGTGCCTAAAGCAAGTCATGAGACTCAAATGCCACCATTTTAGTATTATGACAAGACACCAGGGGATATTTTGCAGAGTTTTTCAGTGTTAACCTGGGAAAGTCTCCCAGGATCTAAAGTGTTCTCCTTTCAGCCATAATCACAACTGCATTTGAAAGACCATCCATGGTCCTGACCAAAGTTATTCTCATTTTTGTACTAATCCTTCTGGGGTTCTTCCTTCTGCTGGAATAGCCCCTGACAAAATTATATAAATGTTCTTATGTTTGCCTCATCCAGACAAGTCACATTATAATACTCTTTCATCTCCAACTCATGGCATGAAATTGAAGTTCACCATGCATATACCACATAGATATGTATTCATATACATATCCATATTCATATATAAATTCATATTAATATACATGCTGTCAGCCCTCATTTAATATTGCCAATAGATTATTGGAAACAGTGACTTTATGTGAAATGACTTATTAAATAACCCATTTAACTACAGGCTGATTGATATAAACAAGCATTAAGTTCCTATAGCAAATTTCTGATCACAAACACATCACCAAATTTGTAAAGACTAAAACACTTCTAATATTAAACATTGAAATAAATGAAAGATATACATACATTTAAGAAAGATTAATAAAAACAATAAATATAATTATTTACTCACTTATTGCAGTTCAGAGTCACAGGTGGCAGGATCTTATTGCAGCAGCTTGGGGCACAAGACAAGAACTGATTCTGGACAAGACAATGTTCCATTGTAGGGCCACTCACACCCACACTCACACTACAACAATTTAGACATGTCAGTTCACCAACCATGCATATCTCTGGGATGTGAGAGGAAAGCCACATAAGCATAGGGAGAACACAGAAACCCTACACAGACTGTGGCTTCTGCCAGGAAACAATTTCTTTCATCAACATTATAATGCAATGACATTTAATGTAACAACTTTATTCTAGGACCTTCTGTATATGAGGGGGAACCCCCCCAAACCGGAATTTATTTATTAAAAGTTGTGTATTGTCAGGCTCGGTGGCTCAGCCTGTAATCCCGCGCCTTGGGATGCTGAGGTGAGTGGATTGCTGAGTCCGCGGGTTCGAGACCCGCCTGGGCAACTTGGCGAGACCTCATCTCTACAATAAATCAAAAAAATCAGCCGGGCGTGGTAGCGCGTGCCTGTAGTTCCAGCTACTTGGAAGGCTGAGAGGGAAGGATCGCCGGAGCCCAGCAGGTCGATGCTGCGGTGGCTGGGAGCGGCCACTGCACTCCAGTCTGGGCGACAGAGTGAGACTCCAACTCAAAAAAAAAAAAAAAAAAGTTGTATATTAATTCTTATGTGTTTAAACAATCATAAACAATCACTTTCAAAGTACTGTCCATTTGATGCAAAATACCTATGGAGATACTTTTTCCACTGCTCAAAACAGTTTTTGAACTTGTTGATTTTGATGCCTTTTAGTGCTTCTGCCATTTTTTGTTTCACCTCTCCCACATTGGCAGAATGTTTCCCTTTGAGGACTTCTGTAATATGGGGAAGCAAAAAAGTAACTCCGGGCAAGATCGGGTGAATAGGGAGGTTAGGGCATGGGGGGTCATGCTGTTTTTAGTCAAAAACTGCTGAACACTCAGTGTCGTGTGGGCAAGTGTGCTTGTGAATCACTCATCATGAAATTGGCAAACGTGTTGAAAGGATCTCAAAAAAAAAAAAGTCACCGAGGCTGAACGCAGCCTCTCACAACAAGGCTAGCTGGTACACTGATGCCAATGGGTTCCTAGAACACTTACCTCGTGAGGGAAGCCTGTACTACAAGGTGTCTGCCCTTAAAAGAATAATTTCAGTTTTTTGGTGTCTTCTCTCATACATATTCACATTCACACACTACTCAAATAAACCAATCCTAGTCCAGACCTTAAAGGGCCTTCTGTTTTATAAAAATGAATGTCATCTCTAGTAGTGGATTCAGAACCTGGAATTAAATGTCGCTAGATTTCCAGTGCTGTAAAGAGAAGGAAAGAATAAAAGAGTGGAGTGAATTAGTGGGACTCAGTGACCTGTTGGACATAAAGAGTAGGGAGGCAAATAACTTGGTGTTATGGAAAAGTTTGGCATGATAGAAAAAATAATGAATTTGAAAAGGAAGAGTAAAGATACAGAAATGATTTTTCTTTCGGTACCAGCAAAAATGATGGATATATTAGGAATCAAAGCATAAGTATCCTATGGGTATGCTATCAGTAAGGCATCTTGGTTTGATGAAATACAGTCCTGATGGTGGGATAATTTTAACAATATAACAGTTCCTAGGGAAATTCTTCATTTGTTATAACTCTCTTCTAGATCTTCCTATATTTTACTTTGGATTCCAGTCTTTACTTTTATGTTTTTATGCTAGTCATAATGTCTTATTTATCTATCGACAGGGCCTAGAAGAACATTGGCACATGACGACAGGTAGCCAATAAAAACTTGTTAGTTACATTTTGAACTAAATTATAATTTACAATGTTAGTTTACTGAGAATTTCTTTCTCAGAAGGGAGACTCATACACTTAATTCTAAACTATATAAAACATGTGTAAGAGGAAAGTCATTGTGTACAAAGTGGTATTCTTGACTCGGGTTTTTTTATTATACTTTCCCATCCACAAATACTTTCTATAACAAGGAACAGCAGATGCTACAGGGAAAATGGGAGAGAATTAAAGTATCCTCCTTTACTGTATCTCCCTTTTCTTTATTTACTTCAACCCAGTGCCCTTTGGATTATCTCACCATTTGAAATATATATCATGATAACACCATGTCAAATGCAGGATGCCTGTACTAGTCAATTTAGTCCTAGTGAATAGTTGGACCACAGCTCCTGAAAACAATTTAATGGTTTTTCCCATAGGAATGTGCTTTTCTTTGGTTTGCCTTAATAAAAAAAAACCTTTGTACTTATACTCAAATGGTTCCAGTGTTCTTTTGTGTTCTTACCTTCCTCTCAATCTCCAATGTCAGGGCCATCATCTTGCTTTGTAGATCAATGCAGTAGTCTCCCTACCTCCCCCTTTTCTTCTCTTCATTTCACACCCTTCTCTACTTCCATTGTAAACTTTTCAACCTTGAAGCTATGTTATTTCCTTGCTTCAAATTCTTCAGTGACTCTCTATCATCTGCAGAAGAAAACTCGAATCCAGGCCCATGTCTCTGCTATTAACTCATTTTTTAATCCTCAAATTTTATCTTGTTGCTACTACCCATCTACTTATTTTCATATTTTTCCCTTGTCCTGTAACATCTTTGCTTTTTTCTGTCTGGCAAACTCCATTTCATTTTCAAATTTCAGCTCAAGTGCTCAAAGTAACTTGTATAATTGAACTCCCTCATGTCTGGAGCCAGGCTTACATTTTCTTCTACTTTACTGTGGTCCTGATGAAATTGTGCATAGAACCACTAAAAAAATTCACGTTCTATTGAAATTATTTGTATGCTTATCATATGTCTCCTTCTGAATTGTGAGCTCTTTGGGTGTCTACATATTCTATATTTTCATATTGCTAGTATCTAGCAGAATCCTTGGCACACAGTATGGGCTCAGTATTTGTTAAATGAAAGAATTAGTGACTATCCTCCACCTCCTCTTACAATTACAATCCACAATTGAAAAACATCTTATATTTATGATCTATGATTTCTCTACAGCTCAGGGAAGTTTTGAAAATAAATACGTAATTTTCTGAAAACAATAATTAACTGTAGTTAACAATAGTAAGGAGAAATGATGCGTCTTCTTCCTGCTTCTGTCTTTCTCTAGTCCAGTGTACCCCTCTTTAGTTTAGAAAAAGACATTGTCTCTTCAAAGTGGCTGTACCTCTGACACTACTTCACTGCTACCCAAGGAGTGATGAGGAGCAGAAAGGAATCAAAGAAAATGCAATCACTGTACCAGGATGTTTAAAGAGAAAGAAGAGAGAAAGCAACAGGTCAAGTATGATAATGCTACTCATTAAACACTAGTTTGGGCTGTTAAACCAACTAAGTACAATTCTCAAGTGGCTCTTCTTGAAAGTAATTCCCTTCCAGCTCCGGAGTAAATACAGATTTGTGAAGTGAGAAAGGCTTGAAAAAGACAGGCTGATAGTGACACCAGATTTTGTGGTTTCTTTTAGACTCATTTCACTCATATTTATTAATTTTCTCATTTTCTGTTTTAGATGTGCTAAATTGGGCAGCAGAAATAAGTCATAGGAACAAAATGTTTGAGAAAAAAACCTGCTTTCCTTCCGATTGTGTTAAAAATGCACTCACATGTGCTCCCATAAACCAAAACAATTATTCCAGATTACAGATATTTAAAGATTCACAATTACATAAAGGTACTCTAATTTTAAGATTTTCTCTTTTTGGAAGATTTGGGGATGAGAGGGGTCCAAAGTATCACTGAACATATATCATTATCCTTTACTGAGTCACTAATTTGCTCATGGCGGCTTGTATGGGAGCAAGATAGATATATACATTTTCAGCTTACCAAATTTCATGGAATATGTAGAGCAGAAACCTACCAGTTATCTTATAATTAAAGTTGAAACTTGGCTGCTGGCTCATTGCCTTCTGGGTGAGTTAATCTGTGCCTGAATGCTGTACACCCTGCTATAAATAATAGTCCTCAAGGCTGCCTATGTATTAGCTCAGCCTGGTCTCCATTTCCAAGTTGTTATTTCTCGGTGTCTTCTGAGTTAAATTAATCCTGCTTGTCTACTGCTCCTGAGGTAAGTTAACTTTATGGGTCATGCATTTCCTTCCAGGCACCCAGCCAGAGGTGTCATGTATAAAGGATGAAAGACTATAAATGAAGACGGGTTGTGCGGGTGGGAAGGAGAAAATCTCAAAGTTTCTGGCAGATGCAAGTCCAGGATTTTTAAGGACATGAGTAATTCTGTGTCTTTTAAAGGGCAACCTATAAACATAGAAGTTTCTGGCAAACAGATATAAGTAGAATTCAAAGATAAAACTTATGAATAGCAAGCCATGATTTGTTGCCTTCATAGAATAAGGTCAGCATGCTTTCACTGTAGTCCTGAGTAAACGTATTTCTTAAGAATTATCTACCATGCTTCAGAATTTAAAGGAATATGACTCCCAGAGGTCACACATAGGGTCTTAGAGGATTAATGTGGTAGAACTTGGCAGCCAAATAATAGATTTTTCTTAATGATTACAGCCACTCTTTAATGTTAGTTTTATTGTTTAAATTTCGTCCATGGGAAATCAAGGGTCATGTTGACAAAGAGACTAGCCCAGAGCAAGCAAGTGGTAGGTCTAGAATTCAAATTCTATTCTGTCTGACCTCAAAGCCAAACCCATGACACCACACTGCTAATCTATGCCCAGAGAAGAGGGACTTGTCCCTCAAGTCACTTACTATAGTTTCAATGGTAATCTCCATGTCTGGAAGAAATATGTCATTGGTCACAAAGTCTATAATTTATAAATCATGTCAGTGTCCAGCCTGACATGCTTTGGCTCTACTACCCTCCCTGTTCTACTCTGAAAATAGGCCTCAAGTCATTTTTTGGGTGAAGTTAAAGAAGCTGGCAATCCCATATACATAAAGCAGAGATCAGCAATGTGTGGCTTCCAGGTTTTTTATCCAACCACAACATCATGGAGTTAAACCAGTGATTCAACTCTGGGTTAATTAACATTAAAATAACCAGTGAAACAAATAAACACACAAACAAAAATTTATGCTGACCCCCATCCTCAATACAAACCAAAATAGATTTTGAGGTATTTATTCTGAAGTATGTGCTAAGTATCAGCATTTTAAAAAAGTTTTCTACATAATTCTAAAATGCATCCAGGGTTAAGAAATGTGTTTTCCCATCACCTTAGTAAATGCCCAATTTTATTCAAAAGCAACTATATTGATAAACAAAACTGGGTAAAATAATGTTTTAAAAAAATCCTCTTTTTTATTCTTAACTCTAAGCAAAACTTTGAAAAACTGTGATATGTTAGTCAATTGCTTCCTACAAGATGAAGAAGGCAAGATTGTGACCATTTGATCCAATGAACATTTATAGGTGCCAAAGAAAATACAAAACTCAATAAAACTCAATAAAGCGCTCTCTCTCTCTCTCTCTCTCTCTCTTTCTCTCTTTCTCTCTCTCTCTTTCTCTCTCTCCCTCTCTCTCTCTCTCTCTCGCTGTCTCTCTCATCCCCCTACCATCTTCTCAAAGATAGAGTCTGGCTCTTTTGTCCAGGCTGGAATGCAAACATAGCTCACTGTATTCTCAAACTTCTGGGCTCAAGTAATTCCCCCACCTCAGCCTTCTGAGTAGCAAGGACTATAGGCATATACCACAATGCCCAGCTAAGTTTTGTATTTTTTCTAGAGAAGGGTCTTGCTATGTTGCACAAGCTAGTCTCAAACTTCTATTCTCAAGCAATACTCCTGCCACAGCTTCCCAATGGGCTGGGATTACAGGTGTGACCAAGGGTCTTTTTCTTTAAGGAACATAAAATCTAGTGGAAGCAATAAAATGTTCACATTCAATAATTGCACTTCTACATGAATTTTGTCAAGCTTGTGAATAATTGTTCCATGAATTATAAAATGGACAATTATACTGTTCTGAGGAGAAGAAATGGAATGTGCAAAGGATCGGTAGTATTAAGAGGAAAGGCATATTTAGAACAGACAGGTAGATCATTATGACTGGGCCATAGGGAGCAAAGGAGAGAATGGTGGAAGATGAGTTTGGAAAAGGGAGGGATGGGGGCACCAAGTATTTTCTTTTATCTTCAATCTTATATTTATCTCCCCAAACACAAACTTATTTCTCTTCTTTTCATTTATTCTTATTTTCTCCTTTTCTATCTTCTCTCTTTCTCTCTTTTTGATTGTCTATAACAATTGGATTTTTAATGTTGATAATGCTAATAGGTTTTTTCTTTCTAAATGCCAGTTACTGTTTTGATAATTCACTTGAAGTATTTCATCAGCACATGGAATCATCATAGCAATCCTAAAAATTATGTAAGACTACATTCTTCTGTTAGATATGAGGAAGCAGAGGCTTAAGGGTACAAGATTAATGAGAAGTAGAACTGTTATCCCCAGACGTTCCAGAACCAATCCTCCACTGATACTGAGGAATCACTGAAATTGGAATTCAGTTCCAAGTTTTGGAGAAGCATAAAGTGCAGAGTTGCAGAAATTAAAGGTGAATTAATAACTGTGAGTGCCCATGCACACATGAGTATGTGGTATTGCGGGAGGGGGTCATCAAAAAACTATGTTGCCACTGAGATGCAAAATCATTTTCTTTTTTTCTTTGCTTCACTTCTCATTTCCTAAGTGGGCCACAGTATAAATTAAAACATGGAGCAGGAAGGTGTTCCAGTTTTCGTAGACTGAGAGTCAGTTTTGTACCTGACACTTGTTTTTAGAGTATATCTCTTTGTATCGTGTCTGAAAGGAATAATGGTGAGTTCTGCCCTTTATGGTGGACAATCAATAGAGAAGAATATGGTTGGCCCTGTATTCACAAGTTCTGCATCCAAATTCAACCATCTGTGGATCAAAAACATTTTTAAAAATACAAAAAAAAAACTCCCAAATATAGTATAATAACCATTTACATATAATTTGCATTGTATTTGGTACTATAAGTAATCAAGTGATGATTTAAAGTATATGGGAGAATGTACATGGTTTACATGCAAGTACTGTGCCATTTTATATAAAGAATTTGATGAACATCTGAGGATCTTGTTATTCCCAGAGGTCCTAGAACAAATCCCCCACTGATACTGAGGAATCATTGTAATTTGAAAATACATTGAGATAAAATAGGTGCTAATAGATGGTTGATAAATTATTTGATTGATATTGAAAAGGAAAGAGTTTAGGGGAAGCTACCAGTCCGTGACTTAAGGTATAGCCTTCTAATCCAGAAAGCCATAGAGCTGAATTCCAGCTCCAACATTTACTGGTTACTCAACTGCTGAGCAACTAACTATTCGGGCTAACTAAACTGCAATCGTTTTCACTTGTAAAATGAGGATTAAACTGACCAAATTGATTGTTTTCCATCAATTGTGCCATAGGATCTCTAGTGACGTTCACCCACCAACCACACAGGAGTTCAAGGAATCAGGACGACTCTTCTTTCATTGCTAAAATGTGAGGTAAAAAAAATAAAATAAAATAACTGCTCTCTTGCTGTTTAAATTCAATCTCTAGACCAGTTAGGAGACCTAAAGAAGGGCAAGCAGGCTGTCTGCAACTTTAAGGAGACAGATCTCCAGGTGCCTTTTCTTACCCTAGAGAATGCTGAAAACAGCAATGTAGATTTTTCTTTCTTAGGCTCAACTCCTCTGATAAAATTGACTCTAGATACTCCCAATGCTTCACAAATTCATTACTTTTGGCTGCAAATCAGTTCGTCCTGTTGGATCACGAGTCAGTTTTGTATTTATTTGATTTTATAGTACCTTCCTTTGTATTGCCCCTCAAAGGAAGAACAACGAATTCTACATTTTATAGGTGAAAATTAATGGAGAAGAATCATTAGAAATTAGGTTGAGATAAGCTACATACCAATGAATGGTTGAAAAATTATTTTATTGGTTTTGAAGAGGTCTTGATTTGCAGTGTATTTGGTACTATAAGTAATCAAGTGATCATTTAAAGTATATGGGAGAATGTACATGGTTTACATGCAAGTACTGTGCCATTTTAAATAAAGAATTTGATGAACATCTGAGGATTGTGGACCACAGTTCTATGAGAGTTCTAGGAGAAATAGTGTTTGCTTTTCTAAAAAAACAGGAATTTGACAAAATGCCCTGGAAACACCCATGAAACTGTTATAACCTTGGACCTCTGGTTGATTAACTCCCAAAGCCCTCAAGAATGAATGTGCCATTCAGACTTCCAGATAACTCAAGTGTGGAGCAATTTTACAAAGATAGATGGGTCCTGTAAAACTATCCTTGAGATTGACTTGCTTTGTGACTGCCCTATATTTTTATAGTTATCTACAGTTTACAAAAGCATTACATATACATTATTTAACCTCCTCAAAATTCCCATGAGAGAGGCAGGGAGTTATTGGTATGTTTTTTTCAAATGAGGAAAAAAGTGAGGGAGGTTAAAAGATCAACAGGAATCTCTTTTATGGTTTAACAACAATTTTTAAA
The DNA here is from genome assembly GCA_963574415.1 of Tarsius wallacei. Lineage (NCBI taxonomy): Eukaryota > Metazoa > Chordata > Mammalia > Primates > Tarsiidae > Tarsius > Tarsius wallacei. The sequence goes on from CAUYQG010057638.1 coordinate 25,461, forward strand.
TATAACTTTACAGATTACAAATAAAAATAAAACCAAACACATTTACTTTCCTAGGATCTGTACTAAATACAGGAAATAAGAAGTAGGTTAATTTGTCTAAAATCAATTCCTTAAAAATCAGTTTTCCAAATGATCAATTTGCTAATTTTTTAAAATCAAATATATTAATTGAGCTTTTCACCTAAATCCTTTAAGAAGTGTCTGTTCATATCTTTTGCCCATTTTGTAATGGGGCTGTTTGTTTTTTTCTTTTCAACGCATTTGAGTTCCTTGTAGATCCTACACTACTTCTATGAAATCAACTTTTTTAGATTTCATGGGTGAGATCATGCCATATTTGTCTTTCTGTTTCTGGCTTATTTTGCTGAACATAATAAAAGTAATCTACAGAATGGGAGAAAATATTTGCAAACTATACACATAACAAAAGATTAATGTCTAGTATATATAAGAAACTCAGGCAACACAATAGCAAAAAATAATAATAATATGATTTTCATATAGGTGAAAAACCTTAACAGACATATTTCAAAAGAAAATATACAAATGACCAACAGGCATATTAAAAAAGTTCAACATCATTAACCATCAGGGAAATGCAAGTTACTACCATCATGAGATTTCTTCCTCCAGTAAAAATGGTTATTCTAAAAAAAGACAAAAGAGAACAAGTTTTGGAGAGAACGTGGAAAAAGAGAATCCTTTATATACTGTTAGTGAGAATGTAAGTCAGTATAGCCATAATGGAAAACATCATGGAGTTTCCTAAAAAAATAAGCGTAGAACTACCATATGATTCAGCAATTCCACCCCTAGGTAAATATCCAAGGGAAATGAAATCAATATGTCACAGATATATTTGCACTTTCATGTTTATCACAGTACTATTCACAATAGCCAATATAAGAAATCAACCCAAATGGCTAACAATGGATGAACAGAACTTAAAATGTAGTATACATACACAAAAGAATACCATGCAGCCATAGAAGGAATAAAATATTGCTGTTTGGGATAAAATGAGTGAACCTGGAAGATATTATGCCAAATGAAATTAATTGTCTTGTAAAGACTTTTCTAGAAGCCTCTTTTCCCTTAGGCATTGTATACCCCAGTGTTTGAGGTGGTGTTTGTTCAGTCAATCTGAATTCTTGAAAGATTAAAGAAAGCAGAGCCCTTCTGGTTACACATGAGGGACTTCCAACATGAGGAAGAAATTATTATTTAAGTTTTGAACTTCTCTGGTTTTAGAGCTGGTTTGTTACTATTGTTATCACTGTGTTATATTTACTTCTGTGGTATATAACTGATATACCTGTGTGATTTTTCTTCTGAGTTTTATGTAGAGGTTTATAATATTCACTTCTTTCATTATCTTTATTGTCTTATTTTATCACCAGCATTTAAACTCAATATGACAAAGAATTTGTCTGTTTTATCTCCTATTTTATTCTAGTGCTTAAAAGAGAGGTCACAATAATAGGTAATATAAATTAAAATTTGGTGAATGTATTAATAAATAGATGAAAGAATGAGTATATAGATAGCACTGGATTACATTTTTTATTTTACTAACTTTAGCATTGTATTCCTTAAGTTTTATTTAAGCTTTTAACTTTTTTAACAAGTAAATTTTAATTTTCAAAAAATTATAAACTAGGGTTCATTTTGGATAAAGCATAAATTTAGGAGACAGCAATTCTTAGAATTGAATACTGTTTCTACTACATAAAAGCTATATGACTTTGGTGAAGGCATTACCACTCTCTAAACCATGCTCCTCATCAGTGAGCTGAGACTCACAAAATTGCTTATTATTTAAAAATTGAATAAAGTGATCTAAGTATTTAATGAATAATCTTTTCTACTCCTTTTCATACTTTATTGTGTTCCTCTTCTCTAAATGCCTAGAATAACAAATAGCATATAAAAATAACTAAAAATATGTATTCTTTATTATAATTATTGATAATTAAAAATAATACTATTTTGAAAGATTTAACTTTATTTGGGTAGTTTAAATTAAACTCATTGTAAGTTAATAAATTATAATTCCCCATTATGTAATTTATTAGAAACAAAATCAGTAAAAGTGAATTGTTTTGTAAATTACATTCTAATTAAAAAGTCTTTCTTACAGACACACATCACACACACTCATTTTACTCCTTTGTACTTACAATTTTTAAAGTAGACTTGTAAATAGTTTGAAGCATGTTCAGTGGTTTCATAAACAGCAGACCAAGAGCAAATGGATGATTTCCTGAGGCATATGTTTAAAATAATTTTGTGCTTATTAATCTTTTAGCTATAAAAGATTATGTGATAGAGGAAGCAAAGATAGTTCACCTTAAAAAATTAAAATTGTGCATTTTTAATTGTGATCCTTATCCTTATATGTTTAATACATGGAGAGAGAGGTGGCTAGGGTTTCAAACCTACATCTTCAACTAGTAACCTACTTCCAATTCCAGTTCCAAAGAGAATACTCTGGGAAAAAAAGATGCACAATATTATTACAATCTAAGGGTATAAATAAATAAAAAATAATTTATTACTAAAAATGTCATTACTTAAAACTCTATGTAAATCTATGCCACGGTGAGTTAAGCCAGATTGCAATTCAGTGTCAAGAGTTACATTTAACCTTGTTTCCTAACACCTGGACTACAAGTTTAACAAACAGACCTCTTGAAACCTGTTCCCCAAAACCTCATTCTTATCCCTAGAGTTCTATTTGTCGGGTACTAATAAACACCATGCATAATTTCAAGAAAATCACTACCAAAAGAGAGAGAGATCCAGTAACCCTAAAATCTAGAGTAGCACTGGCTTAAGTATACATTCATTTTTCCATTGCTGCCATAACAAATAACTATAAACTTCGTGACTTGAAATGTCACAAATTTATCATCACACATTTCTGTAAATGAGAAGTGCAGGTGCACTCTCACAATTCTCTGATCTGAGTCTCTTTTGACTGAAATCAACTTGCCAACTTGTCTGAACTTTTAGCAGAAGCCTCTGGGAGGAATCTGCTCCCAAGTACATTCAGATTATTGTCAGAATTCAGTTATCAGTGCTTGGAGGGTTAGGTTCCTGACTCCTTGTTGATTTTCAGCCAAGAGTCTCTCTCAACTATTTAAGGTCACCTGCATTCCTCATTAGGTTCCTCCCCGCATTTTAATAACTATATACCAAATCCTTGTCATAATTTGAATCTCTTTGACTTCCCTGTATGCCATATCTCTTCTGACTCTAGCCTGAGAAATTTCTCTGCTTTAAAGGACTCATGTAAGAGTACTGGGCCCAGCTACCATAATCCAGGATAATTTCTTTATTTTAAGGTCTGTAACCTTAATTACATTTGTGAATTCTTTTTTACCAAATAATGTAATATACTTACACATTCAAGGGACTATGATATGGACATCTTTGGAGAGGTCCTTGTTCAGCCTATAATACGCAATTTTAAAGTAATTCAAAGCGAGCGTAGACTATTCTGTCACATTAATACTGCTCTCTTCTTGAACCCTAACTGAAATATTATTTGGTCCTTAATTCATACCAGCTTTCCTTATCTTTAGAAATGGAGTTGGGGTGAAGGTTTGAGTTCAATTCAATTTTTAAGTTTGTTAAAATGTCAAATCTTCTAGGCTTTGGCAAGCATAACTCCTCAAAGTACCATGGCAGAATTTGTAAATGAAACTATATCTCTTCTTAAAATAGGCTACTTTTGAGTGATGAATTGATGATAAGCAATACATGAGATCTCACAAACCTACAATAGCTAATTAAATTTGCATGTTTTCTTTGTGTTTTTATGGATTGAAGCAATAAAGGCTTCAGCATAAATTCATTGTCAGATGATTTTAACACTTTTCTTGTATGGTATTTTAAATGTAGTAATTATCAAAAGTTTAAAAATCACATATCCATTAATTTACCATTTCATTTGTTCAATATTTTAGTATTTATTCTGTGCAAGCTTTAGGTATAGGATATATAAGAAAGATATGCAACTTAGACTCAAAAAATATGTAGTGTCACATGGGACATATACATTTAGCAGTTATTTTCATGTGTAATGATTTTTTTACTGGAGAAATGCAGGATGCTATAGTGGTAAGTAAAAATAGCACTTCATGTAATCTTAGAGCTCAGCAAATGTTTCCCAGAATTTGGATCTCCAAACTTTGTAAAACTGATGAGTGATAGGAAAGTTATTATTTAATCTTTGCACAAGGAAAAACACAAGAGCCAAAAAGACTTTAAGGTATATGACCAAAATCCTCAGCAGAAATTGTTCCAAATAGGATTTGAATTCAAAATCCATCTTGAAGTTCTTTATTCTATATCATGCTGTGGGTAAACTATGCATGCAAATAAGTTAAGTAGTTAAGAGAAATAAAATTTAAAAGTTATTTAGGCAATCACAAAATATCAAAACTATTAAACTATTATTGAAGCTAGATCAATGAAGCTATCAAATTACTACTCTTTAATTATAAAATAATTTAATCTCAGAATAGAAAAAATATATTTAGTATAAGTTTAAGTATGAAGAAAACACTGTCAACCTTGAAATTTATCCATGGATGACTATTTTCATCATTATAGTTGTTATCCAATTTTTTTTTATTCCAAAATTTCTTTCACATTCACTCCTTCATTTTCCACAATGGTGTTATGGTCTGAGTAACACTCAGGTGCTCCCCTTGATACCAATAAATAAACTTTTCTACAAGTTCTCTGCCCCTCACAGTCCACTTTTTTAGGACAGAGTTGTCAGTACCTACATTAGCCATGTGGCCAGCAGAGCACTGTATAGAAATTAAGTTACAGTTGCATTTTGCATTTAGATAATGACATTCAGAGTAAAGAAAGTTTACAAGGCCTAAGACATCATTCATTACAAAAGTTATGCAAATCACAAGACTTATGGTTACATTGACACTATACAGTTCAAAGAAAGAGAGTAAATAGGGATTTACATCTTTGGGCATAGTCTGCAGGGAAGTCAAGGATCCCCTGAAGCTACCCACTGGGAGTGCATAGAAGATAAGGGGGACCCTCAGGAATGTGCTCAGGAATGTGCAGGAGTTCCTGAACCCCTGCCATGCCCTTCTCCAAGGTCTGTGACAATACAGAAAGACATTAGTGGGTCTCTGTATCGGACAAAAATGCCAAAATATACATTTTAAAGAGGCTTATTCTGAGCCAAGTATGAGTGACCTTGGCTCAGGGTACAGTCTCATGAGGTCATGAGCATGTGTGCCCAAGGTAGTTGGGTAACAGTTTGGTTTCATACATTTGAGGGAGACAGAAGTTACCGACAAAGAAATTCATCAATCCTTGTGAGGTTTACGTTGGTTTGGCCCAGAGAGGCAGGACATCTCCAAGGGAGGAGAAGAGGGTTTACAGGTCACAGGTAGATTCAAAGATGTTCTGACTGGCAATTGGTAGAAAAAGTTAAGCTCTACCTAGAGAATTTGAAATGAGTAGAAAGAAATGCTTGAGTTAAGACACGTGAGCTTGGGACACTGAGGTTTTGTTATGCAGATGAAACCTCCAAGTAGCAGCCTCAGAGAGAATAGGTGGGGAGCATCTTAAAAGGTGTCAGACTCCTCCAAGGAAAGATACTCTCTAAAGATGCAAATGTCCCCAGAGGGGGCTTCACAGGGTCATTTCAAAATCTGCCAAAGAAACATATGTGGGGTAAAGCGTTTGTATGTCCTTCAGGACCTGCCATTCATCACAGACCGCTCACCAGAGTCAGGCTGTAACTTGGTGTCTTATTGCCAGAGTCTTTGTCAGTCTTACGATCTCCATGTTAATGTTCATGCTGTCACTTGTACCTAAACTCCACAAGGGAGGGGGTATAACAAGGCGAATCCTTCCTCCTCTTCCATTATGACCTGGAATTTAGATTTTCAGGTTTCCCTTGGCCCAGAGGGGGTTCTGTTCAGTAGAGTGAGGGGCTTAGAATTTTACATTTGGCTTCCAAGGCGGAAGCATAAACAGCTGAATCTCCTGGCCAGGCAGCATGGTAACCCTCTCCTTGCCTTTCTCTCCCCTCTCCTTTTTCCCACAACATCTCCAGAGGGGTTTTAAAGCAAGTAAATAAATAAGTAAACATATTTATATATGCAGGTTGAGCAATCCTAATCCAAAAATCTGAAATCCAGAAGACTCCAAAATTGGAAACTTTTTGAGGTTCTACATGATACCCACAAGCGAAAAATTCCACAGCTGACCTCAAGTGACGGGTCACCGCCAAAACAACAATTGATGCACAAAATGATTTAAAACATTATATAAAATTACCTTCAGGCTAAATTGTAGGCATAGCAGAAACATACATGAATTTTGTGTTTAGACTTGGAGCTTGAGGACTGAACTGTGGCTTTTTTCCTTTTCTGGGCCAAATTCCAAAGTGTCCTGGAGAGGCAGGCAGTTTTTAACTATTTAATGTGGGTTAATTTTAACTATTTAATGTGGCATCACATCACATCACAGATAAAGGAGGAAAATCGGGAGTATTTTATGACAGGTAAAGTTGTCTTTTGGGGACTCCAGGCACTAACCTGTTCTCTCTGAAGTCTGTCCCCTATACAATGTTATCTACAGATCAAGAAACTTGACTCCCTTATTCCTCAAGCTGCCCATTCTTGAGATAACTCTTGAGATAATTATTGAGGTAACTCTAGCTAAGTGCTTGTTTGAATATCCCTATAGCCTACAAGCCCTCCACCCCCGCCCCTGCCATGCTTCTTCTTGGAAAAGTCCCACTTTCCTGGACCCAACCAATGTAAACCTCACACATATTGATGTATGGTTTCTTGTAACTTCTGTATAACATGTATATAACCAAGCTACAATTCAACCACAGTGAGCACACATTCTCAGGACCTACTGGAGATGGTGCCACAGGTCTAAGGTCACCCAGATTTGGATCAGAATAAGCCATCTTAAATATCTTTTTTTTTTTTTGAGTTGGTGTCTCACTGTTACCCAAGCTAGAGTGCAGCAGCATGCTCACGGCCACTGCAGCCTCAACCCGCCAGACTCAGGCAATCCTTCCACCTCAGCCTTCCAAGTAGCTGGAACTACAGAAGTGCACTACCATGCCTGGCTAATTTTTTTATTTATTGTAGAGATGAGGTCTTGCCAAGTTGCCCAGACTGATCTCGAACCCCTAGTCTCAGGCAATCTTCTCTCCTCAGCCTCCTAAAGTGCTGAGCCACTGCGCCCAGCTGATCTTAAATATCTTACAGAGTTTGGCATCTTTTGTCTACGGTCTCATTTCTAAGATCTCCCACTATGTATATGCAAATATTCAAAAACCCCAAAATTCCCAAATCCTAAACATTTCTGATTCCAAGTATTTTGAATAATAAGTACTCAATCTGTGTTTACATATACATATGTCATGCATGCATAAGTGTGAACGTGTGTGTGTGTGTCTGTGTGTGTGTGTGTGTACATCTATACACAGAGAGAGATCTGCAAAGGTCATTGAGTTGCTCCTCCATCATGAGACCATCTTGTTTCCTGGACCTCTTAGAGCCCAGCTCAAGGAATCAACAAAGCAGCTGGGAAAGGTGTTGAGACGTGTTCAACTCTGCTGGATAAGACAAGCAAGGAATGGAGACAAAGACCTTGAGCCACTAAAATAAGCAGGAGGGTGTGCCCCAGGTGCTCCACAATGCAGATGCCTGTAGCAAAGTGGGAAGGCCACTGTGGGAGGGTCAGAGACTCTAAACTATACTGCCTCTGAGAGAGCTGCTCGGTCCCATCATATATACAATTTATACATCTAAATTCAACAATTCGTCTTGGCCCTACCCCCCTGAATGGGCCCAATCTCATCTAAATGCAACAATTCATCTTGCTCAAAATTGTAAAAAGAAAAGCCCATAAAAATAGCCATGTAATCAGGGAAGCCAAAATTATCCAAAAACCCACCCAACAGATTCATGAGCTGGAGACATAAGTTCTGGGACTCCCTGGGCCATGCCCTGTAGCTCCGTGTGCTCCCTGGGTGGCTGCTTTTCTGAGCGGAGACTCTAGTGCTTGTAGATGTCTAACTTGGGGCTACTACGGTCCTGCAGTGCAGAGTATGGCACAGGAATGAAGCACAGAGCCCTGAACAGTCAGGACGTTGTGAGTAATTGGCAGCAGGTGCCTCACACCTGGATGTCGGCAGGGAGAGTTTGCAGCTGCAATCGAGAGACTGGACTTGGCAGGAAAGCAAAGAGCTCCTAAGCACCATTTGCAGCCTCCTCGCTGAGGGTCCATGCTATGCTCTCCACCTCTTTGTGGTCCTGCTTGCCCTTCTCAGGGAGGGAATTCCACATTAGCCTGGGGCAACAGTCAAGGGACAGTGTGACCACAGCCAGGGGCGAGGGAGCCATTTTCTTCCTCCAACACACACTTCCAGTGGTTCAAAATCACCCCATGCCTAATCCCACTTTGCTGAGCAAATGCCACCCAAACAAAAGGTTAGATGTGCATGATGTAACATAGCATGGGGGCTGCCCCTGTATGTTGTGGTACATTCCTGTTTCACAAATCCAAATTACTAGAACAGGGAGTTCTCAGAATGGGGCCTGGCAGCCTTCATTCCTCTCTGAGACATTGATGGAATCGACCTCATCCCTCAAACATCTTTGGGCTTCGAAGGTTTAATAAGTCAGAGGACAGGGGACAGGTCTTCAGGAAGTAAAGATAGCAAAAGAAGAATTCAGAAAAGATCATCAGAGAATCCTTTGAAAAATATGAAGAGAAAGAGAGAGAGAGAGACTGAGAGAGACAGAGAAAGAGAGAGAAAGAGACAGAAAGAAGGAGACAGAGGCAGAAAGAGGCAGAGACAGAGAGAGGAAGACAGAGACAGAGAAACAGACAGAGACAAAGAGAGAGGGAGACAGAGACAGACAGAAAGAGAAAGAGAGACAGAGAGAAAGAGAGAGAAACAGAGATGGAGACGGAGACAGAGAAAGAGAGACAGGGAAGGAGACAGAGAGAGAGGGAGACAGAGACAGAGAGGGAGACAGAGACAGAGAGAGACAAAAACAGAGAAAAAGACAGAGAGAGAACAGAGACAGAGAAAGAGAGACTGAGACCCCACCTGCACATGGAAGTGGCTTGACCGAGACAAAACTCAGAAGGTTTCAGCAGGGGAAGGCAACATTGCAGTGTTACTTATAAGAACACCTATCTATTGTATTTAACAAAGTGACAGTCCTCTCTGAGGCAAAACAAGGCCCAGAACAGCCAATCAATGAATCTGAGTCTTAATTGCAGGCACTAGCCAGAGGAAGTCTAGCCCACTACTTCCATAAGCCCAAGACTCAGCCCACACCAAAACCCTGCAGGGTCAAATAAGACTGTGCTCACAGCAGTGGTCATCAAAATGACTAGAAAGTGGCCATCAGTGGATGAATGTGGTATATCCATACACTGAATGTGGTTGGCCTTAAAGAGAAGGGAAGTTCTGATCCATTTACTACGTGGAGGGCTCTTGAAAACACTATGCTAATGTGACCAACCTCAGGCTTGGCCACTCACCATGCAAAAGCCAACTTGGGAGATAAGGGTTCCTGAGTGGAAAACTGGTTTATTCAAGAGCCAGCAACCTGTGGAGATGGTGTTCTGATGTCTCTGACTCAAGTCAGTACAGATTTCAGGTTCCTTTTATGTGAAGGGCGGGGAAAGAGGAGGGGCTAGAATCAAGAGGCGACCAATAACTGCAGACATCTGGGCACCAATGAGGGTCCGAGAAGGTTGGGAAGCATCCTTGTCCTTGGTCAGTCCACAGTGTTCCTATGAATCTTTAACAAAACATGGCAAGTTGTTCACACACTTCTTCCTTCATCCTGGAGTTCTGAAAGCCACATGATTGGTGCTTTGCGTATCATTTCAGTGCTCTAAGATTATCCCAGCCTCTGTGTAGAGACATGCAAAAGCCCTTGAACAAGAATGGAGTGAGTGATGTCAATTCTTCCATTGTTCTACTGTTACACTAAGTGAAAGTCAGACACAAAAGATCCCATAGCTTGTGTTTCCATTTGTAGAAAATGTCCAGGATAGGTAGAAAGCAAATTTGTGACTGACAGTAGTGGGGAGGTGGGGACAGGATGTGACAGCTGATGGCCTTGGGGCTTCCTTCCAGATGAGGAAAAAGTTCTGCAGTCAGGGAGTGGTGATAGTTGCACAACAGTATGAATGTACTAAAAACCCTGCAGTCTACACTTCAAAATAGTTAAAATGGTAGCTTATGTTATGTGAATTCTACTCCCATTTTTTTAAAATTCTATTTGATATTTTTTTTCTCATTCTTTTTTTGGGGGTTCGGAATCTTACCCTGTCACCCAGGCTGGAGTGCAGTGGCATGCTCACAGCCACTGCAGCCTCAACCTGCTGGGCTCAGGCGATCCTTCCACTTCAGCCTTCTAAGTAGCTGGAACCACAGGCGCACAACACCATGCCTGGCTAATTTTTTGTAGAGACAAGGTCTCGCCAAGTAGTCCAGGGTGGTCTTGAACCCTTGGGCTCAGGCAGTCCTCTCACCTTGGTCTCCCAAAGTGCTGGGATTACAGGCATGAGCCACCGCACTCGGCCCAATGAATTTTTTTTTTTTTTTTTTTTTGAGAATTCTGCAGGTGCAGCACCCAGCCAGGACTCCTTTGTCACGACTTGACTGAGGGGAGGAAGGTGACCTGACAACCTGCTCACAGGTGGGGAATGTCCCAGTCGTCTCAGGAAACCCATGGGATCCCACCAGAACTGATGTATAACTTACAACCTGTTTCTAAAGTTTCACACCAAGGATCACAATGAAAGGACATGGGACTGTGTTTGTGGTTCCTGTCAGTGCCCGCCAAGATGCAGGAGCCGAGAGCGCTTGGGGTGGGCTGGTGCTCCGTGAACACTTCAATTTTAATCAGCCTCAGTCCCAGCCGGGGAGTCCTGTGTGGAGGCCCAGACGTCAGGAAATGGCCTCACCAATGGCCTCTGTTCTTGTGGTTCCCAAAGGGTAAAGAAGAGAATTCTGTTCAATCCCCATAAAACGTTCCTGCAAGAGCATAAAAGAAAGCCATGGCCTCTCCTAAACACCTAAGCTGCCCATAGCTGCCGCTTTTGGAAAATCTGCTGCGGTAAGGATGGTTCCGTGTCATGCAGGAACATCCACCTTAAAGCACACTGTGTCACTTGTCATGGAAGGTCGAAATGAATGCTATGTTGAAAACATTTCTCAAGCACAATGATCTTACCTCGTGAAGCGAACCAAATTATGCTGTCTCAGTCCTGCACCCCACACCTTTCCCTGGGAGGGTCTCACGGCTCTAGAGGAAAGCTAGGTGAGAGAGCAGTCACAGGGACCTTACATCCCTTGAACCAGCTGCCCTTGTCCTGCCTGGGTCACATCTCATCCTCCGGAGCAGCAGGACAATGAGGCAGGTGGCACTGGAAGCCAGTCATCTCTGGTGTGCCCTGTCCCATTGGACCACTTAAGCTCTTTCAGGCACACACGTGCCTCTTCCCCCTGGGTGGCATCTGCACCAGGAGCCCCTGGCCCGAGAGTCACCAGTCACTGCGTCAAAGAAGCAGCAAGGGGCACCCACTGTGTCACCTGTCCACAGGTGGGGGATGACCATCAATGGGACTGCAGAGCTGCACCCAATAGCCCTTCAGTGGAGCCCAGAAGGCGGACCATCATCGTGAGCAAGGGACCCAGTGCATCCATCATCTATGGCCACTCAATGCCACCAACTTAGTGACTTTCAACCAAGTTTAGTGCTCACCACGCAGTTCTGTGGCCCAGGAGCCCTGGAGGGTTTGACCGGGTCCTCTGCCTGCCTCTCACAGGCTGGAACCAGGTGGGCTCCAGTCTCACTTTACCTGGAGGCTCCAGAGAGGATCCGCCTCAGGTTCATCTAGCTTGTGGAAGAATCGGTTCCCCATGGTTCTAGGACTGAGACTCCTGCTTCCTTGAGGCTGTCAGCCACAGACTGTCCTTAGCCCTGGGCTGTTCTCAGTCATGAATTGTCCTCAGCTGTGGATCTTTTTCAGCCACAGACTTCCCTAAGCCCAGGACTGTCCTCTGTCCTGGACATCCCTAAGCCCTGGACTGTCCTCAATTCCAGACTGTCCTCAGCCCCAGACCCTCCTCAGCCCTGTCTGTCCTCAGCCCCATAACCTCCTCAGTTCCAGACCACCCTCAGCCCCAACCGTCCTCAGCCCCAGACCGTCCTAAACCCCAGACCATCGTTCTAAGGTCCTGACTGTGCCCCCTCTGCAACAAGGCCAGGAATATAGAACCTCCCTGGCAGCAACATCCGTCCCCTCCAGGTCCCTCTGACCTCTTCTCCATCGGTTGAAGCCTATTCTCTGGCAATTAGGCTTGGGCAATTAGGTGAGGCAATTAGGCTTGGGCAATTAGGTGAGGCTCATCCGGCTCAGCTCCTGTTTTAACACCCAAGGAAAAGGAATTGTTCCGGTCTGCTTGAGCTGCTACAACCAAATACCTGAGACTGAACAACATATGAACAGAAGTTTCTTTCCCACTATCTACCTACACACATCCCGTGACTACTGATCACGTGCCTACACACCACCTGCCCACACACCCCATGACTACTGATCACACACCAATATGCCACCTGCCCACACACCCCATGACTACTGATCACACACCAACACGCCACCTGCCCACACACCCCATGACTACTGATCACACACTACATGCCACCTGCCTACATACCCCGTGACTACTGATCACACCCCTACACACAATGTGCCCACCCACCCCATGACTACTGATCATGCACCTACATGCCACCTGCCTACACATCCTGTGACTCCTGATCATATGCCTACACACCACCTGCCTACACACCCCATGACTACTGATCACGCACCAACATGCCACCTGCCCACACACCCTATGACTACTGATCATGCACCTACATACCACCTGCCTACACACCCTGTGACTACTGATCACATGCCTACACGCCACCTGCTTACATGCTCACGCCTACCACCACATGCCTTCATACCACATGCAAACTTCAGTTCTGTGAACAGGCAACAGGTACACGTGACTTAGTCTGCAAGTAACCATGAATGACCCAGGAGGCAGACTTTTGGGGAAACAACCTTCCTCCTGGCTGGAAGAGCTGTGATTTTGTTTGGGTCCACAATTGTCCTCAGTGGTAACTTCTGATGGACCACACTGAGCTTGTGAACCCATTCCCCAGGACTTAGCCTATTTCTAACCAATGAGACAGAAGAAGTCTGCCAGGAGTATAGGAATGGGCTCTTGCTCCAAAAATGGTAACACTGAGAAAGAACATTTCTTTCCTCCCACAGGACATTGCCACGTGTGGACATGATGGCTGCAGCCACCGAGAGGGTCTGCCCAGGGTCAAGGACCACTGGCTCAAGAGGCAGTCAGAGACTCAGGTCCTTGCCATCACAGACAAGCTCCAGGGCAAAGAAGGGTCAATTAATCACTTCACTTCCTGGCTTTCCTTTTGTTTTACCTCAAGAAAAATTAGGAACCGTTTAACTAGGACTAACTGGAACAGCAAGAGGAAACGCAAAAGTTTGATGGGGATTTCTAGAATCTGGACCGTTGGCTTCCTTTCATGCACGATAATAAATTTCCTTCCTTTTTAAGTCAATGTGAATGAGCATTTCTGCTTATTTGCAGCCAAAGTCGCCTTGACTGCAGGTCAACGAATCCCCTTCAGTTGTGAGCAGTAGCTCTCGCAACTTCCTTGCTGGGGAAGAATCTACTTCTCTTCAGAAGCTTCTGCAAAATCGCTACTTTTTAAAACTGACTCCATACTTAGTAAAACAACAGAAAGAACTTTCTTCATGCATGGTCAAATCTGCCCTCAAGGCTCATTTCTCTCCCAGCAGTAAGTTCCTGGAGACACATTAGGTCCCCTCAGTATTCCATACCCTCCTGCAGCTCCTAAACCCACTGGATTCAAGCTATAAAACCTACCCAGTTGCCAGCAGGATGAAATCTGCCCCTCCTAACCCATCAGGTTTGTGAAATTAAGTAATTCTAATTTAAAGCTATTGGAACTTCTAATTATTTTAAGCCTTGAGAGGAATGTGGTTACATGGCCTGAGTCCCGCAGCATGTCGTTGCAACTTCTGCTTTCTCCTGTAAATGGTTAAGAAAGGCCTCATGGTGCCAGAGATAGGATCCACTCAGGTCATCACCTCTCCTTACACAATGTTAAAGCAACCTTTCAGCCAGGTGTAGTGGCCCATGTCTGTAATCCTAGTCTTTGGGAGGTCAAGGTAGAAGGGTCAGTCGAGGCCAGGAATTCTAGACCAGCCTGGGCAATATAGTGAAACTTCATCTCTACAACAAAAATTTTAAAATTAGGCAACCATGATGGTGTGCACCTGTAGTTCCAGCTACACAGGAGACTGAGTTGGGAGGATCTCTTAAGGCCAGGAGTTCAAGTCTGCAGTGAGCTCTTATCACACCACGGCACCAGCCTGGGCAACCGAACCACACCCTATTCTTAAAAAAACACTGTTTTAATTGTAAAAAAAAAAAAAAAAAAAAAGCAATCTTCCTTGGAATGTAGCAAGCTATAACCAATCAAATTGCTACAGTATATATACTGGCCTCCTATGGAGAATGCTTCAATCCTACTAAACTTCTCTGTCTCTGCCCATATAAACGAAACTGGCTTCCCACCTTTGCAGCACTGACTGGTCTTCTGGAGTCTATGTTTCCAGGACGGCTGTCCTCAAGTTTAGTGCTCTGAAATCCTCAATGTTTCATCACACTCTCTGAATCTCATGACTTAAGTATGGCAGGTTGGTCTCTTCCACCACATCATCTGCTTTCTTTGTTTTCAAGGAAATTTGCCTCTGCAAGTATCACACTTCACTGATTTGAAGACACCATTGACGTAAGACCGCTCTTTTATATCTTACTAGAAACACAAATCCTCTTCCAGGAGAACTATGACATTCATCCACTCTACAGTGCATCCTGATCTTGGAGAAGTTAAAATGTGCTTTAAAAATGTTTGCATCCAAGAATCATTTATAGCTGCCCCATAAATATCACAAAGGAATAAAATCAATGTCTACACCCTTCCCAGTAGGCGAGGAGGCCTCTTGTGCAGCATCCCAGGAGGCATAGGAACACAGCTGAGGAGGCAGCCCTGTGCTGGGGACCTCCTAGAATACCTCCCCTCCTGGATTCAGGAAGAAGGTAGAGGTTCACTCATATCAAAGGGCCTTCTGTCATCTTCTGAAGGGGAGGTATTTAAGGGAGGGAAAAAGAAAGACCATGGAGGGAGAGAGAGAGCCCATGGAGAGGAACAGAGAACCCATGGAGGGGAAGAGAGAGCTCACAAAGAGAAACAGAGACCCATCAGTGATGGAGAATTAAAATCCCTCCCAGACATCCAATCCCTAAGAGATTATGCAGCTTCCAGGCCAGTTCTACAGGTGACACTTAAAAAGTTATTAGGCACAGAAAAATAAAAAAAGAAAAGAATGACCACACACTTCCCAAGAGAACAGCAGAGCACAGAATCAACAGAGAATACAGTGCAACAAGAAACTCGAAAACATACACATACATCAACCCCAAAGCCAAAAGAAAACAAGCAAAGAAAAAACTTTATAAGAACCTCACGACAGGAATAAACAATCACATTTCAATAATCATCATGTGAAGGAACTAAATGCACCACTGAAAAGACACAGAATGACAAACTGGATAAGAAACCATGACCCAATTATTTGCTGCATCCAGGAAACTCATCTCAACACAAAGGATGCACACAGACTCAAAGATAAAGGAAGGAAAACAAGTTTCCAGGCAAATGGATCACAAAAGAAAGCAAGAGTCATGATCTTAATATCAGACAAAACAACATTTAAGCTATCAAAAATTTAAAAAGATGCAAAAGGACACTACATAATGATAAAACAGTCAATCCATCAACAAGAAATAGCCATCCTAAACATATATGTACTCAACACAGGAGCACCAGCATTTATAAAGCAACTACTAAGTAAATTTTAAAATGATATTGACTCGAACATTATTACAGCAGGGGACTTGAATACCCCATTAACATCCCTAATAGAACCTCAAGGCAAAAAATCAACAAGGAAATCCAGAACCTAAACTTGACACTCGACCAAATGGATACCTACAGATTATTCCACCCAACAACCATAGAATATACAACAAGGAAATCCAGAACCTAAACTTGACACTCAACCAAATGGATACCTACAGATTATTCCACCCAACAACCATAGGATATACATTCTACTCATCACCACATGGAACGTACTCCAAGATCAATCACATCCTTGATCATAAATCAACCATAAACAAACTCCATAAGGTTGAAATCTTGCCATGCACCTTCACAGACCACAGTGGAATAAAAATAAGTATCAACACAAACAAAATTTCCCCAGAGCCTACCAAGATATGGACACTAAACAGCATGATGCTGAACAACTACTGGGTCAACACTGAAATCAAAGCAGAAATTAAAAGATTCCTGGAAACAAGTAAAAATTAAGAAACGTCTTACCAAAACCTCTGGGATGCCATGAAATCAGTTCTAAAAGGAGAATTTATATCTCTACAAGCACACATCAAGAAAACGGAAAGACCACACGTTGAGAGCCTAACAAATCACCTAAGGGAACTGGAAAGAGAAGACCACCAAAACCCCAACTTTAGCAGAAGAATCCGAATCACCAAAATAAGAGCCCAAATATGGGACATAGAAGACAAAAATATCATAGAAAACATCAACAAAACGAAAAGCTGGTTCTTTGAAAGAATTAACAGGATTGATGGACCCCTAGCCAGAATGACCAAGAAAAAGCCCAAATATACAATCAGAAATACAAAAGATCAAATCGCAACTACAAAACACTGCTCAAAGAACTCCAAGAAGACACAAATAAACGGAAAAATATTCTATGCTCATGGATAGGAAGAATTAACATTGTTAAAATGTACATTCTACCAAGGGCAATTTACAGATTCAACACAATACCCATTAAGTTACCAACATCATTCTTCTCAGACCTGGAAATGGAAATGCAGAAATTCATATGGAAACATAAACGACCACAAATAGCCAAAACAATGCTTAGCAAAAGAAAGCATGAGGTATCACACTTCCAGACTTCAAACTTTACTATAAGGCTACAGTAATCAAAACAGCCTGGTATTGGCACAAGAACAGGCATATAGACCAATGGAACAGGATAGAGATTCCAGAAGCAAAGTCTCAATTGCTCAATCAACTCATCCTTGACAAAGCCTCCAACAATAACCCCTGGGGAGAGGAGAACCTATTCAGTAAATGGTGCTGGGAAAACTGGCTGACCACATGTAGAAGATTGAAACAGGACCCCTACCTATCACCACACACAAAAATTAACTCTAAATGGATCAAAGACCTAAATGTAAAACCTTAAACTATAAGAATCTTAGAAAATGCAGGAGACAGTCTTATCAAAATTGGAACTGGCAACCAATTCCTGATCAGAACCCTAAGTGCCCAGACCATAAGAAATAAGATAGACAAGTGGGACCTCATCAAACTGACGAGTTTCTGCAAAACAAAAGAAACCATGAAGAGAGCAGGGAGATAGCCCACAGAATGGGAAAAAATATTTGCCAACTGTACAGCTGACAAAGGCCTAACATCTAGGATCTACAAGGAACTCAAAACATGCAGAAAAGAAAAAAACAAACAGCCCCATTAAAAAGTGGGCAAACAACATGAATAGACACTTTTCAAAAGAAGATATATGGGCAGCCAACAGACACATGAAAAAGTGCTCAGTCTCACTCATCATAAGAGAAATGTAAATCCAAACCACATTGAGATACCACCTTACTCCAGTAAGAATGGCCATCATTAATAAAACAAGCAACAACAGATGCTGGCAAGGATGCAAAGAAAAAGAAATGCTTCCTCACTGCTGGTGGGAATACAAACTAGTGCAACCTCTTTGGAAGACAGTGTGGCGATTTCTGAAAGAACTAGAAATCGACCTTCCATATGACCCAGCAATTCCCCTATTGGGAATATACCCAGAGGAACTCAAATCAGAGATACCTGCACACATATGTTTGTTGCAGTTCTATTCACAATAGCAAAAACATGGAACCAACCATGCTGCCCATCGAAGCTGGACTGGATTTTTTAAAATGTGGTACATAAACACAATGGAATATTATACAGCTATAAAGAAGGGCAAACATATGGACTTCACAGCAACTTGGATGGATTTAGAGTTGACCATACTCAGTGATCTATCACAGAAACAAAGAACAGAGTACCATATGTTCTCACTCATAAGGGGACTTTGAACAATTATAGTAATATAAGGGATTGGCAGGAGTGGGAAACTTCCAGGGGAGGGGGGTAGTGGAATTGGCAGTTGAGGAAAACTGCTAGGGGAGGGAGGGGCACACCTCATCAATAAGGGTACTTGCATAATCAACGTTTGTATACCTAACCCTGAATTGTACCCCACATCTTCATAATAAAAAAAAAATTTTTTTTAAAGAAAGAAAAAGAGCCCATGGAGGGGAAGAGAGAGACCATGGA
>CAUYQG010057642.1:0-13139 GCA_963574415.1 Tarsius wallacei
TCTTGATGTGTGCTCGTAGAGATATAATTCCCTACTTGGAACCATTTTCATGGCATCCCAGAGATTTTGGTAAGATGTTTCTTCATTTTCATTTCTTTCCAGGAATCTTTTAATTTCTGCTTTGATTTCAGTGTTGACCCACTAGTTGTTCAGCATCATGGTGTTTAGTGTCCATAACTTTGTGGGCTTGGGGGAAATTTTGTTGGTGTTGATATTTATTTTTATTACGCTATTGTCTGAGAAGGTGCATGGCAATATTTCAACCTTATGGAATTTGCGTATGCTTGATTTATGGCCAGGGATGTGATCATTCTTGGAGTATTTTCCATGTGGTAATGAATGAATTTGTATTCTGTGGCTGTTGGGTGGAATAATCTGTAAATATCTATTAAGTCCATTTGGCTGAGTGTCAAATTTAGTTTCTGAATCTCCTTGTTGAGTTTTTGTCTTGATGATCTATCTAGTGCTGTTTGTGGGGTATTCAAGTCTCCTGTTCTAATAGTGTTAGGGTCAATATCTTTTTTTAGTTTACTTATTAGTTGCTTTAAAAATGTTGGTGCTCCTGTGTTGGGTGCATATATGTTTAGGATAGATATTTCTTGTGAATGGAACAAACCTTTTATCATTATGTATTGTCCTTTTGTAACTTTTTAAATTTTTGATAGCTTAAAGGTTGTTTTGTGTGATATTAAGATTGCAACTCCTGCCCTCTTTTTTGAGCTATTTACCTGGAAACTCATTTTCCATCCTTTAACTTTGAGTCTGTTTGCATCCCTTGTGTTGAGATGAGTTTCCTTGATGCAGCAAATAATTGGGTCACGGTTTCTCATCTAGTTTGCCATTTTGTATCTTTTCAGTGGTGCATTTAGTCCATTCACATTCAGGCTGATTGAAATGTGATTGTTTATCCCTGTCATGAGGTTCTTATAACATTTATTCTTTATTCATAATCTCTTAGGGATTGGATGTCTGGGGAGGATTTTAATTCTTCATCACCGATGAAGCTGAGCTTGGCTGGGTAGGAAATTCTAGGTTGAAATTGTTTATCTTTGAGGACTTTGAATGTAAGGCTCTAGTTCTTTCTTGCTTGTAGTCTTTCTGCCAATATGTCTGCTGCTATTCTGATTGGCTTTCCCTGGAAGGTAGTCTGACCTTTCTCTCTTGCTGTCTTTAGGATTTTTTCTTTTGTGCCTTCTTTGTGTAGGCAAATGTGTCTAGAGGTTGACCTTCTCATTTGATGTCTTCTGGGGGTTCCTTGTATCTCTTGTGCCTGACTGGTCACATCTCTGGTGTTTCAGGATGGGGAAAGTTTTCTTGGTACCTTCTGGAATACTTGCTCCAAGTTATTCTCCATTTCCCTTCCTTCTTCTGGGATACCAATCAGGTGTAGGTTCAGCCTCTTGATATAATCACACATCTCTTTTAGGCTCTGTTCTTTCTTTCTGAGTTTTCTTTCTATGTTTTTTACAGATCCTGTTAATTCTATGTTCTGATCTTCAAGTTCTGAGATACTTTCTTCAGCTAGATTAAGTCTGCTTTCCATGTTTGTCATCTTGTTATTTATTTTCTGGATAAAAGTATTTATGGCCAAAATCTCTATTACAAGATCTTTCAGTGTTGCATCTTGTCTTTCTTAAGTGTTATTCACTCTTTTCATCTGTTTTTTAATCCCCGTCATATACTGGGTCCAGTTGTTGGTGACTTCCATTGTTTGGGCACCAAGGTCTGGTGTTTCAGGAGTTTTATCTTTTTTACACTTGAAATTGCCTGTGGTCTTCCTTTGATTTATCCTCATTTCTGACAGATCTCTTGTTTTTCTCTTTAGTTCTGTTTTCAGTGTCAGTGGGAGAGGATTATCCTTCTGATGTTTGCTCAGCCCCCTATTCTTCCCTGATCCATGCTCTGGGTTGTTCTATTCTGAAATAGGACAGTGGATGGGAAGTTTTGCTGTCTCTTGTAGTTTTTGAATGTTGAATAAAGTAAGGGATGGGGTGCTAGGATTCAAAAACGAGTTGCAAATTACAATGTTCACTTATTGTGGTATGTATTTCCTGAGACCCACTCCCCACCACCACTCTATATGATGATGCAAAGCAGAAACCAATGCAAAAAACAATTGAACACACACACAGACATACACACACTCCCCAAAACAAAATGGAATAACAACAAAGTGAAACAAAACAAACAACAATAAGAAAACTGAACACACACACATGCCTAGCACCAAGTGAACAGAGAAGAAAAACAGAAAGACCAAAAACAACAAATGAAAGAAGAAAGAAACAGAAAATAAACAAAAAAAAAAAGAAAATAAATTTGGGGGGATGCAGATCAAACCCTCACATACACATTCATGCACAAAGGAAAAATATTCAAAAACTAGATGAACTAACAAACAAACAGGCAAAAAAAATTTTAGAAAATTAAAAATTAAAAAAAACCCTGCCCTCTTTTGGCATGCTCTGTAATTGTTCCTGTAATCTGGTCTCTCCTATAGAGCCACCTCTTTTACTCTCTCTGCAGTGTCTGGAGCAGGGAAGGAGGAGGGGCAGTGGAAGTGGGTGGATCTGCATTCCTCCTCTCCCACCCTCATATAGTCTGGGAGATCTCTTGTGGGGAGGTACGGGATTGTCTCTTCCCCATGTATGTACTCATGGGGGCTTCCCCAGCCAGGCCTATCCTGAAATGGAGTTCTTCCATTGCAGCTGATGTCCAGACTCCACCTGGGTTTGTCCCTCTCTGTTGTGGCCCAGCTGTGTGGGTCTGATATTCCCGAGGATTGCCGGAGAGGAGGGGGTTTGGGTCAGCCCCAGACTCACCACTGATCTCTTTGGAGTCCTTCCTCATCCTTTTCTGGCCACACCCTTTGTCCCTCAGCTGGATCAGGGTAGAGAGTGGGGTGCCTGGGACTCAGCACTGGGCAGGTCCCTATGAATTTTGTGCTTTCAGTATATTCCCTCTGGGTCACGATCAACCCCTGAGTGGTTGATCTGCCAGTCATAGAGATCAGGACTGTTGCTCCATGGTGAGCAAGTGGTGGGGTGCCTCTCTTTTCCTCTTCCATGGGACTCTGCCTCTGGACTCCCCCCTCAGCCCCCTGCTGCCAGTGCCCGACCAGGCGCTGAAGTGGTGAGGCAAAGCCTGGATCCAGCAGTGTCTTCTTTTGCAGTAGTGAAGCAAAGCCTGGGGCGGTAGTCTCTCCCCTCCACTTCGCAGGAAAACTTTTGTCCATTCTAAAAAAAAAAAATGGTGCTTGGCTTCTGCGACCTGGGAAGAGCCAGGGACTAAGCAGAGAAGCTGCAGCACCGGCTGTTGCACCAGGGCTCTACCCTCTTGCTCCCAGCCCCCACTTAGTCTCTCCCAGCATTTTCTTCCTGGGAATGGTTTTGTTGATTTTAAAAAAATGATGCTCGGCTTATGCATCCTGGAATCGCTAGGGTCCAAGCCCAGCAACTGCAACACCAGCCATTGCACCAGGAGAGCTCTGGCTGCTAGCTCCCTATCCCCCACTCAGTCAGCTACTCCCATACCCACTTGCTCACCAGCATGTATACGTAATTTCCCATACTCTCACTCACTCACACCAGTACTCGCATAGTGTGACTGGCTTGGCCACCATCTTCCTGACCTTATTTTATTATTATTATTTTTTTGAGTCATAGTCTCACTGTCACCCAAGCTGGAGTGCAGTAGCATGCTTATGGCCATGGCAGCCTTGACCTGCTGGGCTCAGGTGATCCTTCTGCCTCAGCCTTCCAAGTCAAAACAATCTTTAAAAAGAGGAAAGATCCTTACACTGTTACATAATGAAAGTCTCAGACGAATCTGGAGTTTTCAATTTTTAACAATTTTCTTGCATTTTAATTCCACTAATTTTCTATCAATTTAGGGTGTCTATGAGTCACTTAATGGTGGAAGAACACTGCTGTTATTTCATTTTTCTGCTTCTTCTTTCATCATATCTGTCATTTTAATTTCTGCCAAATATGATTCAATATTAACCAGACTATGTTGTACTATTTTATAAAATATTTGTTTCTTAAATATTTTATAAACTTGAAAAAGTAAACAAAAATGTTGAAATAAATTTAACATCTAGATAAAGAGACTAGCCTAACCTTCTTCAGGTCTACATACTGAATAATAAAGGACACAGTGCATTCAGATCTTTAGCAAGGCAGAAGCTTGTCTTCTTTCACTCTGCCAATGTCACAATCATGGTCTCTAGATGTACATATTGAGAATTTCCAGGTTTCATGAGGACTATTATGTTTCTAATGCCAATGTATAAAATATAACATAATCTAATATTTAAATCTAGATTTAAATAAATGCATCTCAGATTGATAGGGCAATCATGTTTCTTTCACTTGTCAGATTTATAATTGAAAGTCTTTCAAGGAAACTCGAATAATTTATTAATATTGTATAATGACTACAGTTGATGAGAATAAGTATATCCTAATCTTCTACCTTAGTATTTTGACTATTTTCACTTTTTAATTCCTTATTCTGTGGATGGTCTCTTTCCAATCTAAAAAAATCATGAAGGAAAATGATGCAAGATTACTGTGATACAGAGATCAGTGGGGTAAGAAAACTCCCTCAGATTAACCAGATTAGAACAAGGTTTGTCACTGCAGCACTGTTGACATTTTGGGCTTGATCATTCATTTTTTGGGGGGATAGCTTTCTGTCCCTTGTAAGATATTTAGCAGCATATCTGACTTCCACCCACTAGATACTAGTGCCATCTTCCCCAGTTATGAAAAATAAATATGTCTTTGGACAGGGCCAAATGTCCCTTAGGGATAAAATCTACCGCAATTTAGAAGTACTGGATTGAGCAGTGTTAGACAGAATGTCAAAATCAAGACTAGCTTAACTCAAGGCTGATAGGCAAGCACTGGGAAATATGTTATTTTTATATGATTATATCAGGTAGGGATATCTTTAAGCATGAAACCTCTCTTTCTATTAATATTTAGATATTGAGTTATCATTTTATTCCATGGCAGGATAACTCAGATAGTCACCAACTGGCATATAAAAGACTTTTTCTTAGCTAATTTTTAGTCAGTAATGGTGGAAACCGAAGCCATGTTTCTACTCCTAAATACTTCATATACAGTTTCTGAGATGGATTATACTGATACCTGTTTAAATATTACATAGAGATACATTCTAAAGTAGACATGTGCTGAGAAAATTGTGTGGGTCAAAAAAATTTTTTAATTGATAGAATGGTGCCATGTTCATAAAACGATATTCAATTTCTCAGTAAGTCCTACAGAACAAATGTTTCCAAAAGTATTAGGAAAGTTTAGTCATTTCTTCATCTGAATACCAGGGTGAAAGAGCTTTGTTTAGGGAGTTGTATTTCCGTGCATACCTATACTTTACACATACACACACACAGACACACACACTACATCCCATGCAGATATGCAAAATACTAACACATGAGAGGCACATTCTGTCCATTTCTACTGCAATCACATACTTAGAAATTTTCTACTTTATATTATTCAGTTTAAAATATTTTCTAACTTCCAATGTGATATGTTTGATCAATGGTGTATGAAGATTTATATATCTTAATGTTCAAATATGCAGGGACTTCTAGTGATTTTATTTCTTTTTGCTATGTGTTTCTAACTGTATTATAGTAACAGACTGCATACTGTGTATTCTTTCTATTTATTAAAATTTGTAAAAATTGGCTTTTGGTTCAAAGTCAATTTTGTAAATTTGAGAACCTTTAGTGTGCACTTATATAGACTGTTAATAATGATATTAATAAAAATCAATGATTCATATATCCATGAAGTCAAGTTTGTAATTGTTTTGCTCAAGGTATTGATTTCCTTTTTTTTTTTCTGATTGAGCTATCAGTTCTTGTGGGGATCAAGTTTAACTCTAACAGTGGCAGATTTTTCTGTTTTCTCACATATATAGCTCCATCAGTTTTTGCTTTATATATGTTTAGGCCATGCAATTGTTTATTAATTAATTTATTTTGTTATTTATATTTTTTGTTTTTTAAAATAAATGTTTGTATATATTTTAGGTATACAACATGATGCCATGATATATATTTATAAATAGATAGATAAATAGTAAAATGGTTACTATAGTGAATCAAAGTAACATATCAGCATCTCATAGTTACCCATTTTTAAAAATTTTGTGGCAAGAGTAGCTAAAATCTCATTTAGCAAAAGTAGCTGTAGTCCTAATTTTGTGGGTTATATCTCTAGACTTGTTCATACTACCTGTTACTTTATATCCTTTGATCTTCATCTCCCCATCCTCTCTCCCAATCCTGGTAGTCACTATTTTATTCTAGGTCTCTGTATTCCCCCACTGCTTTTTGGTTTTTAAAGATTCCATATGTAAGTGAGATTATGCAGTATTTTTCTTTCTACCTCTGACTTATTTCACGTAGCATAAAGTCCTCCAGTTTCATCATGTTGGGGTAAATGGCAGGATCTCCTTTTTTTTTTTTAAGTGTAAATACGTTCCCTTGTATGTACTTACCACAGTCCCTTTATTCATTCATCTGTCAATGGACACTTAAACGTTGTTTCTGTGTCATGGGTATCATAAATAATGCTCAATGAACCTGGAAATGCAAACATCTTTAAGAGGAGGGATTTCATTTCCTCTGGGTATATACCCAGAGGAGTGATTGTGGGTCATATGATTAATTTGTCTTTCAAAATTCATCCCTCATAATTATTTCTAATCTAATCTTTTCCTTTAAATCAGAGCTTTAATTTAATTTTCATTCAAAACAGTCCCTGATACATTTGCTTTTAAGTCTGTCATATTGTAAGTGCTTTCTATTTGCTTTTCTTGTTTGATGGTGCCATTATTTTTTTCTTGGATTCTTTTCTGTTGATTTTTTTTTTATTCCATGTTTACTCTATTGTAAAGCTCTGTATTCTTATTCTGACCTTTAATTCACTGTCCTAAAATTACAATATAATTCCTAATACTGAATGGTAGTAGCTAATATTAACTGCTAATTCCACCCTCCTCTTGATCAGTATAAGTACTTTCGAACATTTTATTTTCATTTACCCTCATTTGCCAATCTGAGCATATATGCTATTCTTGTATGGTTTAACCATGCATAGTGTGTATGTTTGCATATACATACTTACATACATACATACAATGATGTATATAGATATATATGTGTATGCGTGCAAATGTATGTCTATATATACATATATATAATTCCTCCAAAATATTGTTATTGTTTTATAAAGGAAATTGTCATTTTGATTTCTCCACATAGCTATTTAATTTCTCTGCTTTGTTCTTTCATCTCTGCACTCTTATTTGAGATCTTTTTGTTTATGGATGAAGAAAAATATTCCAATATTTCAACTGCAAAAGTTTGTGATAAATTCTTTGGTTTACTGAATTAGTCTTAATTTTACCTTCACTTTTGAAAGACATTTGTATTTGATATATAGAATTCTAGTCTGCTGGTTAATTTTTTTGGACATAGTTGAGAACATCATTCAGTTGTCTCCTGGCTTGCATTGCTGTTACTGAGAAATTGTCAGCTTCTCTTATGCTCCTGTTTAGAAAATTTCTTCTTTACCTACTTATAATAAGTTCTTTGTCTTTTTTTCTATATTTCCAACATTTTATTTTTAAAATTTTCAAACACACAGAAAAATTGAAAAAATGGTAAAATGGCTATCTATATACACACCACCTAGATTTTGTAACAGTTCATTGTTAACATTTTGCCATGTGTGCTTTATTTCCCCCCTTTATATATACTGGGAAAAGTATTATATTTATAACTTTCCGAACAATATAAAAGTAAATTACAGATATAGTGAAACTTCACCCCTATATACTTAAGCATATATCTGCTTAGAATAAGGACATTTTCCCATGCAGCTACATGCTTTATCACTCTGAACAAAATTAACAGTAATGTCTTGTCATCTGATATAATACCAATTTCATACTTTAAAATTCCTAATAACTTCAGAAATCTTTTCTTTTTTCTTTTCTTTACTTTTTTTCCCCCTTGAGTCAGGGTCTCACTCTGTCACCCAGACTGTATTGCAGTGGCATGATCATGACAATCACGACTTATGGCAGCCTTGACCTACTGAGCTCAGGCCATTCTTCCACCTCAGCATCTTGAGAACCTGGAACTCAGGCATAGGCCACCATGTCAGACTAATTTATGTTTTATTTTTATAGATAAGGTTTTGCTTTGTTGCTTAGAATGGTCTCGGACTCCTGGGCTTAAGCAAAGTGCCTTCCATGGCCTCCCAAAGTGCTGGGATTACAGGTGTGAGCTTCTGCACCAAGCCTTTTCAGAAATATTTTCTATAGCTAGTTTTTCTTTCTAATATGCAGATTTTCATTTTGTTTTTTCAATTTTGATTATTTATTTTTGTATTTAATTTTTGCTATTTCATGCTAATGTAATCAGATATGTGGATTTGTTTTTATGTATCTTTCTTGGGAATGACCTTAATAGTGAATTGTGGTTTGATGTCTTTCATCAGTTTTGGAAACTCTAAGCTATTATTTCTTCCTTTTTCATTGTATGTTCTCTCTCTTTCTGTCTTTGCACTCCAGTTAAATTTATGTTAGTTTTTTTTTTTTTTTTTGGTCTCTTGTATTTGCATGTATTTTTCATTTTTGGTCTTCAGGCTTCCTTCCACAAAGTCTCCAAGTTCATTAATTCTCAATTTAGCTATATTTTATCTGTTGTTGAATCTGACCATTTACTGTTTCTTTATTTGTGCAAATCGAAGGAGTAAAAGTACAATTTTGTTATGTGTATATTTTGCATAGGAGTGAAGTCTAGGCTTTTAGTGTTCCCTTCACCAACATAACATACGTTGTGCCTTTTAAATAATGTATCATCACCCTTCCCCTTCTGAGTCACTCGTATATCTGATTCTCTAATGTCTATTAATCCATATTCTCTGATTGTGTGTATTATGTATATCCATTATTTAACTCCCATTTATAAGTAAGAACATATGGGATTTTATTTTCTGTTTCTGAGTTGTTTCTCCTAAGATGATGGCATCTGGTTCCATCCATGTTTTTGTAAAAGTTATGATTTCATCATTTTCATGGCTGAATCATGTTCCATTGATATATAATACATTTCCTTTATCCAATCCAAGTGTCTGTTGATGAACATTTAGGTTGATTCCATATTTCTGCTACTGTGCTGAATATACAGAAAAGTGCAAGTATCTTTTTTTATGATTTATTTTTCTTTGGTTATATATTCAGTATTGGGCTTGCTAGTTTTTAAATTTTATTTATTAAATATTCATGTTTTGGATGTTCTCTTTGATTCTGTTTTACATTTACAACATGCTTCTTTAAATGTTACCAATTCCTGGCTGAACTTTTTAGTTTCAAATTTTATCTTCACACATATTAGATGTTAGTGTTTTTCTGATAGTTTTCATTTTGGTACTCCCTATGGGTCTGTGACTGTTTTCTTTTGTTTATGTTGGTTCTATTCATATCATGTTATCTTTATTGGTATACCTGTTTTTGTATGTGTGTGCATGCATTGGACATTGTTATTAAAAAATACTTGTAGAAATAATTATTTGCCTAGAATGATGATATCTTATTCCAAAGAGAATATTCTTTTTGCTGTGTTAGCTACCTGGAACAATGAGTTTCAAAAATCACTTTTAATTGTAGTTTAGGGCTTGAAATGATTCTGTGCTGTTCAGATGATTGGCAGTCTGGCTGCTGTCTGGTGAGGGCTGTGTTCTTACTCTTTTTCCACTTGACTACCCTCGATTCCACATTTTGTCTCTATGGCTTTAGAGATAATTAGCATACTGCTTGATCACTTTTACAGTCTCTTCTGTGTTGACAGATGCTTCAAGGGCAAAATAAAGTCCAAATCCTAGATTTATATCTTCAGATTTCATTCCTATCTTGGATTTTGGTCCAGTAATTCATCTACCTTATTAGTCTTTTGTTGCTTTTTAAGATTTTATTTTATGTTTTTTTTTTAATGTTAGAAAATATGGTATATTTAGAAAGTAAATTAGAAAGAGAGAGAAAGAGGAGATTCACCTACCCAAGGTAGGGAAGGGGGCCAAAGTTAGGAAACATGGTGATGGACATAGCTCAAAGAGCACATAGCCATACCATAGCCCAGCAAGGCAATGACAGCATTTTAAGATTTTTAAAGGTATTAAGTCCATTTGGAGAATTGGTTCAAATTATCCAGTCTGCCATTTTAAAAAACAGAGTATCTCCCCAAATGCCAATAACCTTCATTTATTTAAACCTTCAGAATTCTAAATTTTGATGCTTTATGATGCAATGGCGGTATCGTTTTTCCTTTGGGTTTTCAACATAAGTCTTCATGATTATAAAAATGCAAATTATTTTTCCCAATTACATATGTAACACAGTTTGACTCTTTTATTAGAATTGAACTATTCTAATTAAGACATCAATTGGTCACTTTCTAGAAAATGTAGCCTAAATGTCATTTCTCTTGTGAGCCTATCTCCAAGTACTTGACCTAATTATTTTTTATTATTTGCTCTTTTAATATTTTGATTTTTTAAAATCACATTTAACATTGTATTACCAATTATGTGCCTGGAAAGCAACTTTTTAATAATACAGATAGAATATCATGAATAGTTGTATTTTCAGAGTCTATCACTACATCTGGAATTTAGTAAGTCTACAATAATTGCTATGTAAATTAAAACATGTTTACTTCTTAGTCAGAAATGTTGACTTAGAACTATTAGTGTCATGACACTGAATACATACTCTTTAAATTAAAAAGAACTCACAAACCAGTTGTTAAAGGATTCTATATTATTTTAACCCTTTTTTCTGGTTGTCTCAATATGCAGTTGATTGATTAGAAAAAAATCTGGTTTGATAACACTGTGATTTTAGGTTCATGAGAAAGACTGCTTCCATTGAAAAAGATAGATACATCTCTACTTCTGCATTATAGAAGTACATGTATTATTCTCTTTGAATTGACTTAATTTTGGGACTAAGTAATAATGTAGCAGAGATGTTGATGATAACAAGAACATAGTCTCAAATGTTGTTCTTTGGCACCTTTTTTTTTTTTTATTATTAGATCATCTCTTCTTGCAGAAGATATGAAGACCTTCAGGCCAGGTAATTTCTATGGTCTGTTAGTCCATCTCATCCTGTTACCAACTTCTATGACCACTATTACAAGTTTTGGGTCACTGATTTTAATAATAGTATTTGGCTCTCCAGAGTTCTAAAGATCTTATAACTATTAAATATATCTGGTCAAATTTTTCCAGGTACAAATTGTTTTCTTTTGATGGTGTTGGTTCTATTCAAAGAATCAACTCCTTATATCTTGGCTCTTTATATCTAACCAAAGTTTAGACATCTTGGCAGTAAGTCATCTCAAGTCTCCCCTGATATACTTGAAAGTTGTTATTCTCCCACTGGAAGAAAAACTGCAAACGCTGAATGAAAGAGAGAGAGAGAAGGAGAGAGAGAAAGAAGTGTTCAAAATTTTCAAAGAAAGTGAATCGAACCTTAATCATTTGTCTTTCTTTTGTTTTGCTTCTCAAGAACAGCAGTGTCTCAGGGAAGCATTATAATGTCTCCTATGGAACTTCAGTTTACCAGAGACTCTTAGAATGAATATATTTTTAACGGATAGTGTCTCATTTGACACTTTTAGTTTCTTAATCTTTAGGTGGGCTTTTAATATTATGACATAGGAAATATTTCTGTGTGTTATATAATAATTTTTATATTTTATGTCTAAAGCAAATAGATTAGGTATACTCTCCTGAGAGATTTTAAAGGTCCACAAAATAAATAATCATACTGTGAATCTTATTTAGACGTATCATTTAACCTGACCTTGTTTATATTATTTAAACTTTCTTTGAATGATTCCATTGTCAAAGAATATTTTGTGTAGCACTGTAAATATTTTTATGTTCAGTGATTCTAGTACTTGAAAGGCAGCTTTATTAAGTTTATCGGGTATTTAAATATAAAATCTAAAATGAGTCAAATCAAAATTTTTATGACTCAGGTACAACTCATATGCCTTATGGTTAAATAAAGATTAAAATGTTAAGTCTAATTCAACATTTATGAACATATTTATAAAGTCCAAAATGTTAAAAAAATTAATTGTATGAGGAGAAAATTTTTTAAGTGTTATTTCTGACTGAGATACAAACTTCATAAAAAATAAAGTTTGTGGCATATAAACCATCCTACAGCATCATATTTATCTTCAAATGCCCTGTATTAATTTACAAGGTGAAAATCTACAGTCATTTTTAATTGATTATGTCTTGCTTGAGTAAGATCCCAATGTAGTAAAGACAATATCTATTAACTTCTACTGAAAAACCTATGACTTATTAAAGATTGTATTTCAAAATCTAGGGCTAAACACTCAAGCTCTGGAGTTATGAAATCAAAACTATGAAAACATTAAGGTTTATTCTAGTGGGTTGGGAATATTATGCTAGAACCTGTAAACTCAGAATTGTTTATGTAAACTAAGAAATTTTTACATTCTAAATTAAATATTGCACTTTTTTAATGAAAATTTTTTGTTTGCTCTTGTTGGGTCTGGGTTCTCCTCAATGACTGTTATTTATTTTCATGTGGAAGAACCTCCACTAACTCCATGCTCCAGACTGTTCTCCAATCCAATTTCTCAGTACCTCCTCTCTGTGGAGAGGAGTGATTTAAGTGGTCGAGTTGGAAGAAAGAGTTGAGCAATCATAACCAGCCTCTCTCTCCTTCCTTCTACAGAGAGCTACTCTCCAATAAGAAACCTGTTTTCATGATTTTGTTCTTTTTTATGGCTGCATAGTATTCTATCGTGTATATGTACCACATTTTTAAAATCCAGTCCTCTTTTGATGGACAGCATGGTTGCCTCCAGGTTCTCGCTATTGTGAACAATGCTGCGGTAAACATACGTGTGCAGGTACCTTTTTTATAGAGTGATTTGAGTTCTTCAGGGTATATTCCCAGTAGGGGGATTGCGGGGTCATATGGCAGTTCAATATTTAGAGCTTTTAGGAATCGCCACACTGTTTTCCACAGAGGTT